>BMAT01010758.1:37595-47874 GCA_019649035.1 Elysia marginata
TTCCTTCTTGCGCCTTTGTTTAAATACCGCAGAAGTTATCTCTTTCTTTCGTCAGCTATTATCTCCCATATTTGCCTTTATTTTATGTGTCTAATAGTTAAACTGCACTCAAAACTTTTTTTTAACATTGAATTTCCTATTGAAAGAACTATGACTAGATTTAGTGATGGTTGCTATCATAATATCAGTCAAAGAAAAACTGAATGTATCTGACTTATTTTCATTAGATTGGTACTTCTGTACATATGTACTCTCTGACCAATACAAATACGTTATAATTTCCTATATTTTTAGACAGTTTTACATGCGTGACGTTAGTCAAATAAAAAATTTGGCGTTGTCAATGGCTGTGTGCCGTGCCTTTTACTTACAGTTTCAAAACAAAGAATTTGGACCCGCTATGTTACAGCATTGCTTCATTTTTTTATTATTTTGAGCCGATTCAGCAGTTTATACAATACTTACCTGCATAGTCAATTTTATAACAAAATTAGTGCGGTTTTTTTTTTAATTTTACTATTATCATTTTGATCATCCTTATTGGTGTCATTATCATCATCATATTCATTATCATCATCATATTTATTATCATCTGTTTTCATCACCGTCATCATCATCATCATTAACATCATCATTATTATTGTTGTTATTAAATTATTATTATTATTGTTATTATTTTTTTGTAACCAAAACCATCAGCATCTTCACCTATAATACAGTGATAATTCTAAGATAATTCTATGAAATAATAAAAGAAGAGGCAGATCCGCTAATGAAGATCTCTATTCTTTATCTAGGCTATTCTGGACAAACCATCAACCAAATTTCCTCAGAAAATTTGTTCGAAATCCATAAAGGAGTGGTTATCTCGAATTGTTGAATGTTTACTACTACAAGAGCAGGCGTTTTGGTTTTTCCTAACTAGGAAGGCTTAAAATTTAGTGGAAAGAAATTGATGGCATGCACTTTAATTTTCAAGAGCCATGAGTAAGTTCTTTTGTAAATATCTTTAGATGATGTAAGTGGAGCGATCTTGTTTTGAGACTGTTGGTTGGTTGTTTGAATTTTTAACGTCCCACTCAACTTCGAGGTTATGTCAGAGACGGCTGTTTTGAGACAACTTCTTGACTATATATGAATTATGTAAGTTTGTGTGTGATTGGGTGCCTTTTCTGGTATGGTCGAGGTATTGTGTGCATGGAAGTCTCGTTTAATGCTTCATAACATTGGTGACAATGCCCCTATTACCCCCCCCCCCTTCAACACATTCCAATCATGCGCATTTAATAATAACGCGATCTCTAGATATATCTAGTCTTCCATTTTTTTTCAAGCAGTCCTTCAGTTGCGTTCTCGAAGAATTAGCCTATCATTACAGACTTTAAGCAGCAACGCGTGAGTATGACGCGAACGTCTGTGGGTCTATTTTTAGAAACTGGTTTCATTATTTTTATAGTTTCTCAATCTGCTTTCCCGATTTTCACGTACGCGTAGTGAGACACGGTGCGTGTGCTAAAGGTCTCTAGTATCATCATATTAAACCGCGCAACCTTTATTATGCTCTAACTTTATTTCTTTGCGCCAGCCCTGCCACAAGACCACCAAACTAAGGAGGCCATGTCACCCAAATAAACAAACAAATCGGCGTATGAATGTTGCATTGATCAGACGCATTTTGATTTTTAGAATACTTGTAAACAGTAAAGTTCCTGCGATTTCGATGGTTTAAGCAAAAATAACAAAATCGTTTCAAGCAAAGAACATGGGATTGTTTCAAGTAAAGAATCTAAGTATGGGTTAGACTTCAATTAAAAAATTCGCTTCTTTTTTATTATCTACATCGAGCTTGTCTTCTTTCCGCATGCTTCCTTTCTGAGCGTATCATGTTCTGCCTTGAGTTTCCTCTCAACGTCTTCTGTTTATTTTTTGCATCTCTTTATACTCCTTTCTCCCTCCCCCCTTCTCTCTCTCTCTCTCTCTCTCTCTCTCTCTCTCTTCGTCTCTCTTTGTCTTTACATCTATGTTTGTAAATGTCTGTCTCTTCCGCTCTCGTCTGTTCTTTTGGCTCTAAACCATGTGTTTCTAATGCAAGATTAATCTTAATAACATACATCTAGATCTAGATTCTATTCTAGGATTTATTTATATATATGCCGGTATGTGGGTTTAAAACAGCTGAGTATAGATTGGTTCTACTGCAATATTATCCAGAGCAGCTGAGGGGTAGATAGATCTACTGCTTTAGTACTTTGCTCGCGGCTAAATGAGACATGACCACAGAGCTGTCTCGCACAGCCGTAAAAAATTTTTAAGCAGAAGACTCCTTCTGAGCCCTATCTACGTCATTATTTTAAGTAGCGTATATAGTAAAAACCCTAAAAAATTATCCATGATTACACATCAAAATTACCGGAACTTGGTGCATGTTCCTAGAATGATGTATTTCACCTAATTGGGTGGGTAGGGGAGGGGGGGAGCCATTTTTCGAACCCTCAGCGGTCGGCAATAAATTTCCATTTTTTTTTTCAATATCGGATTGAAGGCAAAGTGTGTAGAAAGTTAAACGCATTCTCGGGAGTTGGTCGGCCCACTCAGTATCCAATATTAGGCTCCTACTGCACTAATACATGACTTTATATAGCCTGTGGGACTGTCTCGGGATAGTCTAGTACCATCGCAGGTTTGAAACACATAAACTATATAGCAGTGGGCAGAACGGTTTGGCAGGTCGCCGTATGATTTTAGTTTACATGCTACAAACCTGCGACGGGACTGTTTTGGGACAGCCAATTATTAGCCACATACATCTATAATGTATGGGAAACCGGGGCGAAGGGATAAAAATTCAACTCGGATTTGTGATTCCATGTAATTGTATTGGTTTCTTTTCTTTGAGTTTTTTTTTTTAGTGTAAGGTTGTGGTTATACTGTGTTGAAACGACGTACCATTTAAATTTTTATGTTGTTCCATAGGGTAAGATGTGGACCCAGCCAGATTCACCGAGCCCCAGGGGGGTTTACTGTACTAAAGGGTCCGAAAACAGTGATACGAAAACTGGAACAGCTAAGGCTAAATTCGGTATCTTTGTCTAGCTTTTCGACCCCTTAAGTCTTGAGTCCATAAAAATAATCAATTGATTATCTATTCAGGTTATACCCGCTAACCCCCCTCCCCTCCTCTCCTTATCTATTACTATCCAGCAAAGGGTAAGTTCTCATATATGTACAAAAAAAAATGCTACTACTTTGTACACCCTTTCGGCCTGGTGACGAAGGTCGGTCCCATATGGGCTGGGAATGTGTGAAGTGCCCCCTTGCAACCCAATGATGGGTGGAGGGTTAGAAAACTAGCTAGTAACACTATTAACATTCGGGGGAAAAGGAAAAGATGTAATTTGCTTGGAATTGGAAATAATTTGTATTCAAAAGAAAAAGACTGAACAAAAGATACAACCAATTACTTAGACCATAACTAACCAACCGGGTTATTTTATAGACAATTGAACCAAGGCATATGGAAAAAAAATTAAACATCATGTTATCACTAAAGCTTTGACATACCGATACTCTACAAAAACAACATTTCATATCAACCTAGGTCCAACCCTTGAAAAATTATGAAATAAGGCTTTATTAGTACCAAAGTGAAAAAAAAACAAAGAAATATATCCCACATCATAATCCTTCAAAATGCTGAGTCTATGGTGTTTTCAAACAGAATTTAAGACTGAATTCTTTTCACACGCCTTTTTGATAAGCTTACAGAAAATTCAGAACTTAAGTTGTTTCTAACTACCTCAATTCATGGGCAAGATATATACTGAGCGCCAAAAGAAACGCAACATGACATTCCTTATTTTCGCGCCCATTCACGCTTTAAAGAAAGGTTGGTGAGTTGATTTTTTGTATGTTGTGAGTAGTAACACACCTGAAGATGAGTTCAAGCACACTCCCGAGTCCCGTGCGTGGTTTGCCAGTCAAGGTGAGCGATTTTCGAATACCCTGTAAAAAATGTAAAATCCACGTGGTCGAGATTCTCAAAATTACATACAAGGGTACCTTACAAGGTGCCCAATAATTATTCGCCATTTTTGGAATTTAACGATTTTATTTTTACAAAATGTCACGCTTATCTGAAGTTGATCGCCGTCGTGATTTAGTATTGCTCCAAGCAGGTCTTCCTATCAGTGAAGTTTCCCTCCGTATGAATTTAAACAGGACGACGATTTTCAGAGTCAGACAAAGTCTACATGAGACGGATACGGTGAGTGATCAGCCCCGTTGTGGGAAGCCTAGGTGCACTACGCAGAGACAAGACAGAAACCTTGTCAGAAATCATATGAACAACAGATTTCTTTCAGCTTCAGCTTCATCGCGTCATACAAAAGAAAGAAATAATCAACGTATAAGTGCAAACACAGTAAGAAGACGTTTATCTACCTCTGGCCTACGTGCTCGTCGCCCATACATCGGCCCCATCCTGACCCAGCGTCTCCGTCACCAACGTACGCCATGGGCCCAGGAACATGTCGCGTGGGATCGCATACAATGGCGAAGTGTCGTATTCAGTGACGAATCTCGATTCTGCATTGACCATGCTCCTCTCCTTATCTATTACTATCCAGCAAAGGGTAAGTTCTCATATATGTACAAAAAAAAATGCTACTACTTTGTACACCCTTTCGGCCTGGTGACGAAGGTCGGTCCCATATGGGCTGGGAATGTGTGAAGTGCCCCCTTGCAACCCAATGATGGGTGGAGGGTTAGAAAACTAGCTAGTAACACTATTAACATTCGGGGGAAAAGGAAAAGATGTAATTTGCTTGGAATTGGAAATAATTTGTATTCAAAAGAAAAAGACTGAACAAAAGATGTACATGTATGGAGAAGAAGCGGTGAAAGATGCCAAGCAGATTGCGTTAGGGAACACGACAGGTGGGGTGAAGCATCTTTGATGATCATATGGGCCTTTGTACTGGAAGCCCAAAGGGGGCATACACATTATTAGCCGGAGCCTGTCTTGATTTGTAATTAAATTCTAAAGACTTATCTACTGAACAGGTATGTAAAAATGTGGTCAAAATTGCTGTATAGTTTGCATTGTGGAATTTTACCAATGGTATCCTGTTTTCATAACATCTACTTTATCGAGGGTCTTTTGTTTTAATCTAATTTCCTCGCCCTCAGGGGCCACCGATGAACTTTGCGTTGTTTTAAGTTGAAAAAGCAATAAATAACCTTTAAAATGGTTTATCACATGTCTCATTTAATCCCTTGCAGTTTTCAGTAATATATATTGAAGATTCGATGTTGCGTTTCTTTTGGCGGTCAGTATATATACATACACGTATATATAATTATTACACTTTGGATTGTGATACGGAACTGCCAGACTCTAATTAGCTAATTCTAGTACTTTAAAACCCCCATTTCAATATTTTCAGAAGCATTTAGGCATTCACGGACAATACCAAGATCCAACATAGATATATGTAGCAATGGCACCCCTACATGAGATAAATGGTGATTTCCAAAAGGTGCTAAGTCAATGTCTTATCAAAAAATTATGATTTATTCCTTAAAGTCATTTAAAATGTAATTTATTTTTAGATGATAAATCAGGACATTTTACTTAGAATTGACCCTCTGCCTCAAAACCTTTATAAAGCCCCATAATTTTACTAATCACATATTTTTCCATATTTCACGTTTGACACCAGTACTCCAGTATTTTAATACATTTAGTTTTTCTGGTACTAAAATACTGGAATTAATACTGGTTGGTAGCTCTGGTGATATTCAGTTAACCTTTATAATTAAATGCACACGTATGTGCATGCATGATTGTGAAATAGCCTTGGTAAACGCCTTGAGAACCACCATTATCATTTTTAGGATCTTCTGTGGGATCACAAATGCTTTTAAGTTTTTGTTTTGCTAGAACAAGGTTGAGCTTGAAACAAGTCTTAGCAATTTAAGTTTTGTTTGCCCTGATGTCTTCACCTTTGCAGATTACAATGATACATGCAACAATAACAAATAACACAAACACATGTTATGAAGAAATACATCTTTATTATAATATGCATTGTTTTACATACATGTCATTTATTGATTAAACATTAAATGACGAACTGAATTGCATTGACATAGAAAAGTTTAAGTAACGCTTGAAAGACACATGGAAACTTAAACTATTTCAATCATTTGAAGCTTTTCTGAAGTCTACATGTATTTGCCAGTGAAACATTCCCAAAACGTCGTCTAGTGTTTACGATTTTCTCTTAACACAATGAAAACATGTAAACTCATTTTATACCGACAAAGATTTGTTTCATGAGTTAAAAATGAGTAAAGAGGTAGTTGACATAACGCGTTAATGCTATGGATAGTTTTTACCCATATACCAGTTTCCTGTGTGTAAAAGTAAAGTTTTAGTGACATAACTTGCTTTAAAAATTAAATATCATTTTTCCACCTCAATTCCACTCACATTCACACTTCAAACCATGTACACTTTTTACTAGCACAAAAAAAACGATTGCTTGTGAAATGTTTTGTTTATCAGTAGATGCAATTAAGAATAAAATCTTTAATTTTTTTCTAAGGTCCATTTTTAAAAAGCTTTGTACCTTTCATAACAGTAAGGATAAGTTTTTCCCCAATGAGCATGTTTCACTTTTTTTTACATCAGTTTTTGTGTTTAATGGACCATCTCTTTCTGGGACCATCACAGTGCAGTACCTGCAGCGAAAACCATATGGGAGATACTGTGCCATGCATATGTTATGAAAATACCCCATGTAAACAAAAGCTCTACATTTACATCACATACCTTTGAGTACAATGTAATTGTATACAAATGCAATTGAATAACAGGATGACTTCACGATTGAAATTTAATTACGCAGCAAAAGTAACTTAGCTCATATCTCTTCAAAAGTTACAGCCAACAATACCAGATAAATAGTAAATAACTTTAATAGAAACATTTTATTTCAAAAGAGATAACTCTCACAAGGCTTACCCAAACATAAGGTACTAAGAAAGTACATTAAATCAGCTTTCACGTCAATTTAATGTTGAATAGTGGTTCCTATAGTGCAGTCTGATTTAAAGATATTTCATAGAAGACAAAATTAGAACAGACAACACATTTGAATCACAGCTACTTTATAAAAGGAGCCATTTCATCCAAAGTGCTTCAAAATTATTCCCCACTCTTTCGTGGCATCTTAGCCAATCAATAGTGCAGGATAAGATTGCAAAATCTGATGTAAAGATTAAGCTAACAGCATTAAAACGCATGAACTAGGTATCGCAAACTATTTTAAAAACATAAAGTGTGTGGCACACTAATTATGTATAAAAAAAGATTTACACCTACAGAAACAGAACAAAGCAAATTCTGATGAATTCAAAGAATACAACTTGAATTTTTGCTTAAGTCATATAAGTTTTTTGAGATCTAGGTTTGCCTTCATATTTCTATCCTCACATTTCAATTCATGCCTGTGATACAGCAAATTGAAACAATAAATTCAGTATCTTAGAGACAACAGCCTATTGTTCAATAAACTTTGATGTAATAGGAAATTGCAACTTTAAGTCTTGTTGTACTTTCCAGTATATTCAACTCCTTTAAGCTGACGCCCTGGATTTCCACTAGCCAAGATCCCAGTATACAGGGATGCTACACCTTAGCCATTTGCTATTAATAGCTCAGGAGGCCTGCTAATAGGAAAAAACGAGCCATAGGAAGTCAGGCTTGGCAGGGTTAAGCTGAAACATAAATTTATAACCGCAGACAAATATTTCCAGCAAGGGACAAAATTTGACCAATTTTACAGAGTGAGATTTGATGTAAGTCACACTCAACCAGATTTAAGTGCAGTCTTACCAGTTCTATGTTTAAAAATATAAATTATATATATTTATTTATGTAAGATATCGCACTGTTCCTAGCTTTACAAAATCACATTTTTCTGATTTGAAAATAATACAAAGGTTTAGTATTGTACTCAGCATACTTCCTTTTCTTTATTGACACGGTAGTTGTGATCATGTCTGATATATCTAACAAATTATAACCATGCCTGAATAAGTAAATGTACAGTTCTGGTCAAAGAAGACAACTCTGCCCAAGTTTTTCTTCAAGAAGGCTGCCACCTAAATGTCTTTGTGATTGATAGAAATATTTCACTTCATTTGGCAATTTCTGCTTTATGTAATCACCGGCTCTGTGGCCTAGCGGTAAAGACACTCGCTCAGAGATCCGGAGGTACGGGTTCGATCCCCGGCCGAGTCAAACCAAGGACTTTAAAATTGGTATTAGTAGCTGATCCGCCTGGTGTCTGGCATTATGGATTTAGTGCTAAGTCTGGTCGGCCCAGTGTCAGGATAATGTGACTGGGTGTGGTGTATGCAGCGCTCCTTACATCACAGTGTGGCAGAACGCTTTCAATTGTCCTAAGCGCCGTCTCTGATATAACCTTGTAGTTGAAAAGAGACGTTAAAATTCAAACAACCAACCAACCAGCTTTATGTAATCTGGGTACTTCATAACTCAATGAAGTATTAGTTATGAAGTATGATCTCAGGCTTCTTTCATTGCATAGCATCTTTACTCTAATCTTATTTAATTGGACAATACTTGAACATCAGTTTCACATTACCAAATGATGTTAGATCTAGATGTGGTCAATGTTGCAATATATGTATATGTAGAAAAGCAGATTCAGTTCCCTTTCTTTTCTTTGATTACAGAACTGGGGGCAATGAATAAAGTTCATTTGAACAAATAGACAGCCTTGTTATCAAATATCATACTGATTTGCTTCTTGTATCAAACAGAGAGAATTCAAAAATGCTTATCTCCAGTACATGGAAATGTAATTTTTTCCAGATGATGGAAGAATGTCTTCTATTTCGGACCTTGCAAACTTTAACACAAATTTTCTTCCAAATATTATCATTAATCACAAAAACAATGCTGCTGTTCATTCGTGGGTAATAGATTCATTGGAGCCCATTAGTGCTACAGAAGGAGAAGCTCTAAAATTTTCAGCTCTATGCTAAATTTTAGACAAGTTTACACTAGTTTGTCTTAAATCTGCCCATGCTGCCGCATTGGGTGCTTGTAAGGGTAAGTTATATTTCCAAACCAAAAAAATTAAAAAACCAATCAGCTATGTTAAAAAAAATGAGTCACATTTTTCATGAGCAATACGAAATAAGATAAGGACAGATGTGAAAAAAATGACAGTTTTAAACAATAATGCTTCAACAATCGATTTATACAACAGTTGTAAAAAAAAACTCAACAAACTTAAGAATCAAAACCTGTCAGCTTTTAAAAAAAACTTTCTTTAACAAATAAAAAAACCCAAAAGTTCTTTTTGTGCTTGAGGTGTAATCTACTGTTACAGAAACTTTTCATGATCTCTTCAGCGGGTCTTTCTTTGTGAACCAAAATGCAATCACAGCTCATATCTATTTTAATACTTTAAAAAGGATAGACTACCAATTATGGAAATAAGTAGTGTATCAAATTAAAAAATTGCAACAAGTACATTCTAATGTACGATGTAAGAGGCAAGAAACTGCCATGATACAGAGCTAATTCCCAGTATCAGCCACGTTAAAGAAAAGAGAAATAAACGAGGTCACAATACGGAGGGCACGGGCATGAAAGCTTCCTGTCCAAACTGACTCTCAAATTGTTTGACATATTGCTCACAGTGTTCACCTGAGGAGAAAGACAAAGTTAGGAAATAAAATGAGAGAACATTTGGAGAGAAGACCCAATCCGTAAAATTTGATTTGAAGAATTTTGTCGCAAACTCCTTATTCAAAAAAAGAAAAGTGAATTTTTTTCAAGTCTAAAAAAATGTCCTCACTTGTATCTCACATGATGAAAACCCCCTTTTTGTAGTACTGTTTTGGGCTTCATCTTTGATGAGTTTGAACTGTAATTATGGAATAAAATTGTCTCTATGTTTGATTGCACTTTATTAAGTTATTAGGTTACTTGGTGTTTAAAAATGGAATTATTCTTTTTTTTAAGTGATACAGTTGTGAGCCACTGCAACTAATCAGAACAGATTTGTGGCAGCAAAAACAATTTTGTATGTTTACTATTATATATGCACATTATATCTTAATTCTTAATCTCTTAATTTTAATGGAACTAGAATTAAGAGATTAGTCTGATCGAATCTTTTGATTATAGCGATGACACGTTAGGATGGGGTGTTTCGTTGAGCGGGATGTGTACTGT
>BMAT01010758.1:55520-67068 GCA_019649035.1 Elysia marginata
ATTTAACTGGGTCCATATTCCGTAAAATGGATCACAAAGCGGGGCTGCACCGCTAGTCCTGCTAGACGTGTTATTGGTCAGTGCTCAAAAACATGTCTGACGTGACTAGCAGGGTTTTTGGGTCAGGCTGAACGCAGGCTAACGGTAGAGCTACACTGCGCGGTTACTACAGAAAGTATACGTTCATTTGCATAGTGCAAGTTAGGTCAGCTACACTACAGCACTACACTGCGTTGACACTTACATCTGACACACTCAAAGCAGAATGAAAAGGGAACCTTCGAAATAAGGCATCCTATAGGTTATCTTAGTTTTGGGGGGTTCTTTTAGGGATAATCCAGGGGAGCCTCAAGGCAGAAAAAAAAAAACCTGAACTTTTTTTGCCTGCCTTCAGGCCTTCATGCAAAATCGAACCACTGAATACAAGAAATGTACAATTAAGTATGTTACAACCAAACAAAAGGAAACAGAATAACCTGATTTCAGGTTAAAACCTGAAAATGGGCACTCCTGATAATCAAATCAAACATACCTTTTTCGTTGCTTGTGAAGCTGGTGCTGTTCAATTTTTTTTTTTATATTGTAACACAGTCATGTCTAGAATTATCAATATGATATAAAATATTTAACAAGAAGGTACCTTATCTGGTATCATAGTCACAAGAGGCTCAAGATTCAACATCAAAGTCCACAGGCATCCTGTAAAAATCGATTTAAGTTATCAATTTCAAAAAGTTCAAAAGCATAAATTTCTATTGTAGTGGAGATGGTGGTGACAGTTTTCTAAGAAGTACTTACCTATGCTTTCCATTACAATCTCCTTAAATGACAAAAAAGAAGTAGTATACATATTTTAAGAACCAAAAGCATATTTGAATAATTTCACAAATTAACCATTATAAACTATAACAGATAAGGCAATATATTTCAAACAATTCAAATTGAAACTAACAAATGAAATTCCATTTTTATGATCCACAGCTAAGTATAACTTCTGAAATATAGTTGTAAAATCTTACCTAATTTAGCATCTATGACAATATCAGGTTGGAATACAATCCAATTTGCTGAATCTTGAGAATGTTAAAGACTTTTGTGGTGTTGCTTCAAAGCTACATCAATTTAACATATTTAGTCACAAAAACAATAACAAGAACATTAATACTGATGATAATAATAATTATGATAATGAAGATAGTGACCATAGTCATGACAATGATCATGCTGGTTTTTTCAACAATAATAGTGACAATAAATGAACCATTTGATATTTTTATTTTACCCAGAAAAAGTATACTATAAACTCTGGTTCTTTTTTTTTCTCTTTTTCTAAGAGCCAAAGGATACATAGTTCACAATTGTACTCTGTTTTGTCAGTTCCAGCTTGCATATTGACCGCTGCATGGGAAAGAAAAAAAAAGATAAGTTTAATGAACAATTTGGAAATAAAACTATAGCATGAAATGGTTGGAAAATGGATAGGTATAAATTTGACTAAAAAAGAAAAATTTGAAATATTTAGACTTTGTTCATGTTCCTAAAACTTGAGGCGCTGTGGTTTTTAAAAACCATTGTGGCATAACTTGAAGAGTTCTTCAAAAGCCTTCAAGGCAGTTTTTATTTGGTATCCTGACTCTGTCCTCAGAAACTGCTTTTGGAAGACTGGAGTTCAAAGACAGCCGTCTTTGAGGAAATTAAAATTAAAAGCAAGAACAATTTTAATTTATCAATTTTCTATAAAAAAGAATTTGAAGTCTTCTAGTTAAGCTTCTTATTTCCATTGATATATTATTTTGATGATGGTTGCAAATTAAAGAAAACTTGAAATTTTAATAAATGGTCAGAAAACTTCATTTAATTTCTCAAACTGATCTCAACACAATTCAACTCCTTTCTTGGGACTTAAGTTAAAACAAATAGTTCTAAGAAAAGTTGATACAATAAAATACTGCTTGAAGCTCATAACTAGTAAGCTAATAAACCACTATGTCACAAACACCAGAAATAATAATCAAGTAAACGAATACAACTCCTGATGCGAGACTCGTGAGTTCTTTTTAAATCTTGAAAACGTGAAAAGTCGTATGAAGAACATAGAAAATAAGTTTATTCAAGTTAAAATGAAAAAATCAACACGAAACAGTATTTACATCCAGCAGCAGTCAAAAATAATAACAGAGGAATTGCCAATATCCAGCATAAACAAATCGTGGATCTAACTCTTGCAGAAAACTGCTCACTCTCTCTTCGTCCAGTATTCTATCCTCTCAGTCTTCTCCGAGTCTCTCTCAACTCCCCTCTTTTTATCAACCACGCGAGCTCTATTTATCAGCAAAACACACACCTCAAAAAAGCACACAAATTCGCTTTATTGCTGGAAAATTCAACCCTTTACAAGAAAGGTGAGAAAGGCATGGCCTAATATGGCAGCGACACACAATCGCGAGCCAAGTTAAAAATGGGCCGCCCGTCATCAAAAATTATGTAAATTAACCAGAAGGTGGAAATCTAGATAAATCCAAAAGACTAGATCTACAAAACTAATAAAATGCGATCATTCTAGATTTTAACGAGTTATGAAATCCGCAAGTTACTTATAACTACAAAAGCTTAACACATTCCATTGACAAAACAAGCGTAGCCTTAATCTAGGTCTACATTGTACATAGCACAACTAAGGAACTAGTCTAGAACAATGTCTAACTTCGTTACACACTACTAACAAGGAAGAAGTAGTTTGAAGGGTTTAATCCCCAGTGCCGGCAGCACAGGATGGTGGTATGTCACATAGCCATCTGACTTGCCCTCCAGTCTGATGTCAAAGATAACTGAGGTCTATACAAGAAAGAAAAATCAACAGAAGAGGTCATGCAAACATACACACAAAAAAAGAATCAAATATAGCAATGTAAGACAAATTCACTGTTTGGTTCATTCTTATAAGCGTGCAAAATACAGTAGTTAACTCTTGATCAAGTCAAAGCTCCACACTGCACAATGTTTACTTCTTTTTATCGTTTCAAAGCCGTGAATGTTCTTGAGTATGAAATGATAACTTGATGATGAGTACCAATGTTTTGAAGAATATAATACTTCATTTAAGTTTGGTAAAGATTCTCAACATTAATGGTAAATACAAAAGTTGACTTCTAGCATATTAAAAAAAATAAAATTAAAATTTTAAAGTTAAAAAACCGTCTGGTAAAAACAAGAGTTCAAAGTTCATCTTTAAAAAGTTAAGTTGTTTTATTTTTGACAGTGCTATAGAACCTTGGAGGCCTGGTGATGAACCATGATCAAATTATCCACAACGTTGACAGCAAAACGGCCACTCATGTCCAACTTCAAAACATCTGTCTTTTTTGCTGGACCCTCTCTGTTAAAAAAAAAAACAGATTGGATTTTTAAAATGGGGCAATACATACAACTTTGTAATAAATGAATCCAAACTAAAATTACCTACACTTATAAAAATATTTTTAAAAAAAGACAGATACAGAAATAGAAAGATAAATAAATATTTCAAAAACTCAAAGTTTACTTGCTACATCAATATCTACAAGAGTTAAAGTTTAATAAAATCTATTTAAGAAACAGAATTGATCATTTTATTGAACATACTTTTGGAGTTGGTACAGAACAATTTCAGCCCCAGTTGATGCACCTTGTGGATGCCGTAAAACAACAATGTAAAGAATTTCATATCTGAGGAAGGAAATTGTACACAATAAAAACCAGTGTGGTGCACAGCAGAGGGATCTTTTATCGGGGATAGAAAAAGAACTTGATAAGATATGGCAGATTATTATAAACACTTTAAATGGCATGCGGCCTATTTCATTGCCATGTAAACAAGGCTTAAAACAAGTATCTATTTTTTTTGTAAGCCAAAACTCTTTGCTGTAACAAAGAACTTAGAAAAGCAAAGAGTATCTCATTCGCTTAACATCTGCAGCTTAGTTCCCATCCTAAAGGATTCTTTCCGCTTTGGTTGGTCAGAAAATAACTCTCCGCAATAGTAATCTTACAGAGAATACATATCTTTGGTCACTAAGGTGTCAAATACACATTTCACTTTCTTACAACTTTTTTATACATCAAAGTCTTTCAATTTGGACACATCATATCTGTAGAATCAAAGAATGTCAGACTTACATCACAGCAACAAGGACATCTCTGTCTAAAAGTGACAGCTTGGGAGGTTTTGGTACAACAGGCAAATCTACTTCAAACTTAGGCAGCCTTGTTATTATTCCAGGTTGCTATAGAAAGAAAAATAAGAAAGGGAGGTGAATTTCTTTTATGTTACAGATAAAATTCAACATTATATTACAATCAATGACAATATCCTCTTTTTCCTTACTCTTTATCACTTTGTTTTCTTCACCTTTCTTTAGATTAACAAAAAAAAGTTAGAACAATAAAGACAAACAGATAACCAAATAACTTTTGAAAAAACTCAAAACTTGGCGAATGTATATCAAATTATTTAGAAAATGCACATAAATTAATTTTTATAATTTTAAAGGAAAATTCTGTGATTTGACAAGCACGTCTTATAAAAAAATCAACAAAAGTGGTGTCAGTTTCAGTAAAATCAATTGTGTTTAAATTCTTGATTATTTTGTTTCTACATCCTGTTAATCTCTTGCATCTGAATGTTGCAATTTGCATGCAGATGAGTTTTTACAATTTTGAACTTTATTGTTTTAGTTCTTTGATTTCTTTGATGCTGATAATCTGTAACATCTGTTTGTTTAGCCTTTTTTTCTCTGTTTTTTTCTTCTTGCAGATGTCTTAACTTTATTATCTTTTGGTTATTCTGATCAATTTAAATTAGCAAATAAATCTGTATTCATGATTTTCAATCTATATTACATTTTTCAAGTAAAGTGAAAACTAAAGTGTGTTTTTTATATAGCACCAAATCTTTTAACATTCTAAGCACTTCATATGGGTTCCCCAACAGGCCATTACCAACCAAATTAACTTCTTCACTCAATGACTCATTGACGAGCAGCAGTTAAAGTGCATTACTTTAAGACATTGACAAGATCTTTCAATGCCTAAAGCAGGGTACTCACTTAACGTCCGAGTGCCGCACAGAAATATGTGTAAAGAGCCTTTCTCAAGGACTAAACATCAACTTGCAGAACCAGGGGCACAAACCTTAGACTCTCAGTTTGAAAGCTGTGTGTCTATCATTAGACCAAAATGCCACATTGATTTTAAAATTTGACTTCAAAAACATTTTTAAAACAGAAAATTCAAGTAAAAAGTATCAAAATAACAAAATATTACCTTGAACTGAAAAGGATGAAGTATGTTTCCAAGGGGTCCTGATGAAATTAGAAGTAGACTGCTGTTGGCCTGAGAAAAAAAAAATATCATGATGAAATCTAACAGATGGTTGAGATAAATGTTTAACTTCCAACTGTCACATCACTTCAATTTAGCAAAAAATTATAATTGAGGAAATAAACGATCAACATTTAACTTTCAAAAGATCACTTTCTTGTTTATTTGACTAAGGCCAAGCTAATTAGAAAATTTCCTACTGGTGAATGCACAAAAAATTATAAAATCAAAGGTAGGGAGTATTTAACAGAATTGCTACCAGATTAAATGAAAAAATGTTTCTTTTTGTCCTTCAATAAACTCATAGTGACACCATATAACAGTTCTTGTGCATAAAAACTAAAATCTATAAGCCCATGACATACCACTTTTAAGAGTGCCAAAGTGATTTCAACTTTATAATCCCTGTCACTGTAGTGTCAGTAATAAACAATTGACGTGATAAAGTTTATTTAAAAATAAAAAGAAGTTTGTTTGTTGTTGTTTTGTTTTTTTGGAGCACTCTCTCTCTCTCTCTCACACCTTTTATCAGTTTTGCACAGAGCATAGTTTGTCAACAATTTTTTACCAAGCACCATTTTCTTTACATCTGACTCAGCAACACCTAAACTTACAATGCTGCTAATATCATAATCTATCTGAAAATCAGCAGCTTTAAAAAAGCAAAAAAAAAAAAAAAAACCTTATCAAATGGCTTCTTTGTTGTATACTCATGGGGTTTACGATTCTCTAAATAATTGAATTTTAGCCTGGCCAATTTTCAAATTCATGAGTAGAAATGATGATATACCTAACCAAGATAGTTATTATGGGTCAGTGATATTTTGGTCTATATCTGAGATAGGTCATTATGTTAGCAGTTTGACAAACTTCACAGGTTGTATGGGCTTCATTTGTTTATAAATGCATTATGCTATGTGGTGTTGCTTGCATCCAAAGAACGCACCATCCAAAAATACCAATTGATCTGAAGGCTCAATGTTTTCAATCTTTTCAATGTTCTCTTTTCTGGAATAATCTGGATGAGAAAAAAATAAATAACAAACTGAAAACTTAAGTTTGTTTTTAATCTCAGTATAAAAATAGTTCTAAGATCTGTATATTCAATATCCCATCTTCCAAAAAATAATAAAAGAAAACAAATTTTTTAACCGCAAAAAAAAGCAACAATCATTCTTTCAAAAACAGCATGTCTAGTTTTTTTTTTTAAAATAAATTGTGTACCCATAGGCCTGAATAACTATAATCAAATTACAAAACGCCCTATCTCCTGTCAATGTTACAGATTACTTCAAACATAAGAGGAGTATCAGGAAATTTTTAAGAATACTTTTCTCTGTCATACCCTGTAGAAAAAAAATATCTTTGCTTACAGCCCCATAAATTATCATGCAGATGAATCTTTGTATTTGATTTCCACCAAAGAGATTTTGAACATTATCCTTTCAATCATAAAAACTGTTCCGTTCTTTTTATCTCACAAAAAAAAAACCGCACCATATCATGATACATGTATTGTAAATCTAGGTTTTATACAGATGTATTTACACAGTTAGTAGGCCAAGTGTGCAACAATTACAACAATTATTTTACATTAGCCCTTGGTTCTAAACAAAAAATAAAATGCCTTCCTTGACTATCCAGCAGTGGCAGTTAAAAAAAAAGGCAAAGGGGACTATAAAATCTTTTATCTTCTGGAAACAGAAAACAACAACT
Organism: Elysia marginata; assembly: GCA_019649035.1. Classification (NCBI taxonomy): domain Eukaryota; kingdom Metazoa; phylum Mollusca; class Gastropoda; family Plakobranchidae; genus Elysia; species Elysia marginata. The sequence continues at coordinate 62,595 of BMAT01010758.1, forward strand.
AAGAACTGTTGCATTGTTTTACAATGGTGTCTAAGTTTTAAAACAAGTAATGCTTTGTTTCCATGCCCGGCACAAATTGCAATAAACAAGAACATATCAAGGGCTAGTGAAATGAAGCACAAAAACAAAAAAACAACAACAACATGGCCATCCCAAGTAACACAAGTTACAAATATTCTTCGATCTTTATTATATGTTAATGTTTAATGCACTGCATACACAACTAAATTTAACAACTAACATCAAAGAGAAATCTTCTTTAGATGTGACTTAACAATCATCATAACTTTTTGGTTGTGTTACCTGGTAATGCTCTAACCCTGTGCTTGTGATGAAAACAATCTCACACATATTGGTCCACACAAAACCTCGGATTTCTGTTGCCTCTCCCTAAGAAATATTGTATTAAAAATTTATGCTCTCAAATACCTTTTAATAAGGATGATAATAAAAAAAATTCTAAACACGACTAAAACCAATGCACTTAACCTATGTGAGGATAAGTATGATTTGAACGAGACATCTTGATTGAGTCAGTGATGAGTGAAGACAATTGCATAAACTCTGACACATGTCATGATGATGACAGTCAAAAAAAACGTTTGAAACCAAGATATAACTCATGGACGTCACTCAAATTTTATGAAAATAACTGAAAATACTGGCACTAATTCTTATGTGCATCAGTAAACATATACAAAATGTCTCCTTGTGGGGCAAAGAATGGTCATTTTTTATGGGATCAATCTTGCTCCAACTAGTAATCATTTGGTTTTTTACGCTTAAAAAGGAAAACAACTGAAAAATAGCATGCCAAACATAAATCGTCATCTGAAAATATTCTTAAACATATTAATTTAATGAAAGAAAAAATTATATGAGCTGTTTGAAAGGAGCATAAGAAAATGCCTACAAGTATTAAACTCAATGAGGAAACAAAAACACATTAAATCGGCCGTCAGATTATTTTTTTAACAAATAAATCATAACGAATTCCAAATTTCATTTCCCTACTTTCTTTTTACCTTGCAAGACTGAGAGTATTCTTGTTGATCTGTGCTCATGTCTTCTTGGAAGTTTAGAAATTCCTGAAAAGTTATAAAATCACTGAGTATGACACAAGGATACCAATTATTTTTGCAGTCAATGGAGCAGATTAAATTGTTTAATCTTGGTCTTTTTCAAAAGCACTAGATGGGTTTCTGGGCATAAACTCTAATTTTATCCTGTTGTAAGTTTTTCAGTCAAATCAATGCTAAAAGTGCTTGTTTTTTTTGTGTGTGTGTTTTGGAAGTTGTTTTGCTTTAAAAAAATGGATAGAGCTCTTGGTAACTCCAAGAAATCTTCATGTTTCCTAGAAATAATGTAAAAAAGGCACAAAAAAGTGCAAATTTTTGCCTATTTGTAAAATGGAAAAGGTCTCATTTTTGCCCTTAATCCTTCCCTTGTTTCACTCATAGAAGTGAAAATGCCATAGTTTGTTTACTCTCACAACAGGCATGGTAGACAACTGTGATGATGTGAACTTTAGCAGCAAAATTTGCTAGTCATGTTTTATAAAATTCTGGCAGAAGTGTTAAATTTTTTTCTATACAGCATTTTTAGAAGAGTAAAAAAATTACACAGCAAAATAAATTAATCAAATATTGAATTTATTTAACAAGTTTAAGGAAACAAAAAAGGCCTAATAGCCACAGAATTATTTTCTCTAGAGTCTGAAAAAATTCTCAATATATTAGTATGTTCCTTGATTCAAAAGAACAGATTCAGAATGTACAACAGTAACTGAAAGTCCTCTTTTTTACGTTGGATGAAATACATGTTTTTTTTAAACAGTTTTCTGTATGAAAGTGCTTAAAGCAAAGGTTTGCAATATTGTGCAATTTCTGATCTCATTTTTTAACAATCTGTAATGTGCCTCTACCCTTTATGTTTTAGGGGTTCATCAAGGGAAAAAAACAAACCACAAGTTGCCAGTTTCTAGATATTTTGTTAAAGATTGGTATCTAATTTGCCCTTTGATGGACGTACATCTTTTTTTTTGATTTGACAATTGCATTTTACAGTAATCTTATTGTCCTACTCTTTTGTGTTTAGACCAATTTGTGGACTGAACTGTTTCATACCACTGTTTTGATGCTTCTCTGTGCTGCCAGTATCTTTTTGTCACTTGAAAATTTAATGGAAATTATGTCTCCTCTGTCTTCCATCCTGGATCACATAAAAAAAAAGAAAATTGATTCCTTACACTGTTAGAGTTAAAAAAGCACTTTTGAGGTGATGTTTTTTAGATTTTCCAATTTCTAACAATTTGCCACAGCAAGGAATCTGGCAGTAAAATATTTTGCAGACAAATTTAATGAGTTGGGTGATGTTTGCTGCAATAAACTTTCTTATCTCCTTGGCGGTAAATGATTGAAAAATTTATGTTAGAAAACCTAAGGCTTAGAGTTTTTAATAACAGCCTCACTCCCTAAAGGATTATTGACAGTGATATTCAAATGACTTAAGATTAAATATAAGATACCTAAATTCAAAACTGAATGAATCTCAACACTTACCTGAATGAAATCATTGCTTTTTCCTCTGGCCCTTTCATCACAACACCCATGGCACCCCCTGATCTGACTGCAAAAACCTGAGATAGTTATAGAATTTTCCATCTTATAGGTTGACATAGTTATCATTTGAGGATCTATAAAAATTCCTATTGATCAAAATCTAATTTTTAGAGGTACAAAGATTTGCTGAAAGATTCAATGCCATATTATCAATTTAATGCGGTAACTGGGCACAAAAGTTGTAAAAATATACATTTCCAAAAGAAAAATTTGAATCATATCGAGAATGGTCAACATCTGCAAGGGTACATGGCCAGTATAGAAATTGACATATATTTTTTTAAAAACAAAAAACAGAAGACATTAGAAAATTTGTGACCAAGTTCAAAGATAGGAGACAGGTTTTTTACTGTTCACGGCCCTAAACTGTGCAATGCATTACCCACAGATCTAAAAAATTACCAAATCAATGAGTCGTTTAAAAAACTTAAAATTCATCTTTTCAAACGAGATTGCAACCTTTAATCAAAACCCTGTAAGCTAACTTGATAACTACCGAAATTTTATAGGGTAAGATAGGGATGGAGTACTTCTTATTATGATAAAATCATGAATCAATTAAAACTTCTATTCCTTCAGTTTGCAATACTATTTCACATTATTTAATATGTATTTTTGTATTTTAGGCTATATTTTGCTGCAGTACCTAAAACAACAATTTAGGTAAGAAAAAATGCTTAAAACCACTAGCTCTTGGTCTCTTTTTTTTGTGTGTGTATGCACAGCAATGGTTCAGCTTACTGAAAAAACACAAATGGGTAATTTGATTATTTTCATGACCCGCTACCCCCCCGTTTTCCTCTGCTGCTTTTTCTTTTTGCTTGATCAATAAAATATGTTTCTATTAAATAGCAATTGAATTGTATCATGGCAGAAGTTTTAAAAAAAAGATTTTGTCTTCAATGAATTTTCGGATTTATAAAACTAATAGAGTGGATCTATATTCAAAACTTTTCAGAAGTTTTCATAAATACGTGAAGGTAGCACCTGCTTATTTGCATCATCAAAGAAAACATTGTTGGCCCTGCTGACAGGTTCAAATCGAATCGGATTTTTACACAGGTTGATGTAGTAATTTTCATCCTCTGAAGCCATATTGTGATGTGTTTTCCAAATCTGTAACATGTGTAAAAAAAGAAAATTAAAGCACAAAGGTTAAAGATCAATTAACTTTACATTTTACTGGCACACAAAAAAAACTTAATAACATTTACAGGAATACAAAAGTTGCAAGCTTTAACTTTATCTGCTCATTGCATCAAGTTCATCAGAGCGTGACACCTAAGAATTAGAAGCGCGTTTTTAGGTTTAATTTTTTTTTGTTCTTTTTGCATTACATCAATGTTTATGTAACCTAATGTAATGAAATCAACATCATCTGCATATGAGATCTCTCTTGTTATTATTTTCTCAAAAGGTATAATAGGGTCTCTCATGGCAGTTCTGGCGTTTCTGAGGGTATTTCAAGGTAAATTGTTACTATTAGGCCTGCTGGGCTGAGTCCATCACACAGCTGAGTCTATAGGTATACACTTAACTACAGGTGAGTTTTGCTGAAAATTGCTATCCTAATTGAGTGCACACAGTACGCAATTTTTCTTATATATGCTTGTAGTTGTGATTGCCATCATCACCGTCAGATTCTGTCAACAATGAAAACCACTGGCATAGCTGTTATTTTAACTTTAAAAAATTTCTGTTTTAACTCTACAACAATGGCCTGACGCTGTCAACGTCCGGTGCACCATTTTATATCCACGGATGGACGCTGCCAGCGTCCGATAGTCATAACTAAGAAGGGGAGAAAGACGATGTACGAATAAAACTATGAAATAGTTCGACCACGGATGTTG
>BMAT01010758.1:77200-95959 GCA_019649035.1 Elysia marginata
CGCCCCGCCTGTCACAGGCTCGACCAGCTCTACAGTGAATGTCTCGGCCAGTTCAGGTACTCTGTCATCTATCAGCTCAAGGGGTATCCGCTTCCGGGACTCGCCTGACCCTAAGATGACTACTCTAGACAGGAGAGCGAAGTCTGAATTCAGCAAAGCTGTGCCATCTACGACTCGGAACGTCACCGACACCTGGTGCAGACCAAAGCATAGTGATGGAAAGTTTTTTTTTTATTAAACTGGACTTTGAGGAAAAAAAAATAAGATATTACCAAAGCAGGGAGCTAAAGGATCGCAGAGGAAGAATTGCTAATCAATCTAAAAGAATTTGCTAGGGGTATTTTTAAACATCCAAGGAGATAACTATAATACATTGCAAAGTAGAAACAAATGATGTCCAAAATATTATTTTGGTAAAGTCCAGATTACTTCTGAACTACAAGAATTACATTGCAAATAGTCTACTGAGAGAGTGATATACTGTTTGAATTGTTTTAAACAAAATTCTGCCCATTAATTCATACTCTTAGGTAAATAACTAACTATTGATGTTTACATAGTTTTTGTGATATTGCCTTCAATTCTCACTTTTCGATACATGAATTTTAGGTGCTTGGCATGACAAAGTGAGGAATGAAGCAGTTTGGAAGTGGATGGGACAGAAACCAGTGGAGGAAGAAATAAGAACAAGAAGATGGCTTGGACACACTGAAGAACTCAGACAACAATGTCTACAAACAGGTAGAGGACGGGTAGGCTTAGAGATACATGGAAGAGATGTGTTGAGAGGACATAACAATGATGGGAAAAAGAAGGGGTCAGCTTGGCAAGTGTTAATGTAACTGTAAGGATAGATGCCTAGGTCAACACTGGGTGGCATTTCCTTGTCCGTGCCCTATTCCCTGCCAAGAGTGAAGAGCTTTGATGACAATAATGTTGATTTTAGGTGCTGATAGTTTGTGTTTACCTCTCCAAAGTCCCCGCCAGTCCTCTGGACATAAAGCCCCACCACAAGATCCGACTCTGACACACTAAGAACGTTTGGTGATAATGTTAGCCTTCCATTAGCGTCATCATTGCTTGAAATAATCAGCTGCCCATACGTCATAGAGTCGAGGTCAAGGCGTGGAGAGTTGGGCACTAGGTAAAACACAGGTTATGGTGTCAATGAAGGAAATAGGTATATTTTGCATACAAAAAACTATTGACAATAGTAACACACTTTGTCTTGATCAACAACTTTTTTGGATGCTAAAAAATTGCATTCGGCATCATCAACTCCATCTATCTCTGGAAAGCTGAAGATATTCTGTATGAATTGATGAGAATTCACGACACGTAGGAGCTATATGGGATTAAAAAATTATTAAAAAACACCGTAGGCCTTTCAAAATGAGAATAAAATATTGTTGAAAAGCAATTTTGGTATAAATGAATGCGAACAATTTGTTTTTTTAAATAGGATTATAACATTTTTTAAATATAATATGTGAAAAAAATTTTAAGCATAAAGTTCATACAATTATTTTTTAAAAAAAGTGTGCATTGACACTAAGAATACAGAAGCCTTTAATGTCACAGCTTGATTTTAAAATTCTCTTACCATGCTCTTAAAGACAGTCTTCCTGCCACTGAGTTAAAAGATGAATTTTTTTAGGATTTACCAAAAATATTCATCAGTATCGCAGAGCACAGCAACAATTTTTCAATGTTGTCAACAGAATATTGAAACCTAATTGTGCTGGATCTAGGTTGTACCTGGTGAGAGCTGCTCTCCCTGAATAAGTCGGACCTGGGTCAGTCGCACAAACACACTCTCATCCTGTTCTGGAAAGCTGTCGTCCAACGTATGGACAATCAGCTCAGCAGTTGCCTGCAACAAGAATGTCAATTTCCACACCATTTTCAAGATTTTATCATTTTTCTATTATTGTGTACAATTTCTAGTTCACACATAACGCGATCAAAGATTTGTTCTACTGGGACCTCTCCCCCAGTCATCAAATAATTATAATTTATAAAGGAGATAAGAAAAATAATCATTAGTCAACATTTGGCAGACACCCCCTGCTTCCTAGCTGATGATATATTAAGATGCAAATGCTCCTCAACGATTTTTTTTGACCACAAGATGCGCCCACGTCAACTTAAGAGAAATTCGAATCACATCCCAAGCTTATAATGATATATTTCACGTATGTTCTCTCCTGATGAAGAAATATCTAGATCATGGATGACACTGGAGGTAAAATGCTAGCCTCAGACTCTTTGGGCTATCCACATTTAAACTAGCTAAGTATTGAATTCTGTGCTTTGGAGGTAATATCCACCTCAAAACCTATGAGCGTTCATGCATCTTTAAGCTTTGAGCTGTGCTATTACTTAGGCAGCAGCGATATTGTCTTGCCTTATGAGGCTGTGGCAAATGTCTTCTTGCCTAAAGATTAACTTTTGGTGCAGAAATGATTTACTCTGTCAACATTTTTTAGTAATTTTGAAAATATTCCATTTAATTATAATAAAATTAGCAATAAGCAGTGGATTTATCGTTAAAACCAAAGTATTATAGATACTGTCATAACTTCCATCATAAGTTGAAAGTTACAACTTTACAACTTTTTTTAAATTCATGTCAGAACCACCTGTGGCTCAAACAGAATGACTTTTTCGATGTCAGAATCACTTGTGACATGATGAGTTTTGTGCTCTAAATGTCATGTTCTGTAAAATTTATTTGTGTTCAAAATGTGGCATTCAGCCCACTACATATTTCAAGCAAGACCATAAGACATAGTTTTAATTCTGAGATATCATTGATATAGCCAAAAAATCTGACATGAAATCATTCCCAAAACGCCACACAACCTTTTGACACAGGCTCATATATCAAAACATAAAAAGATAACAGACAAACCTCATTTCCTAAAATTCACAATATTTTCTGTGTTTCAGTGACTTCGAGCGGACTCCATTTTCACCCAGTAAAGAGTTTAGCATGTGTAAGGGAATATTGTAGCAACTGACCTGTCCAGGTCCAAAGCTGACCGTGCCCTGAGTGGGCTCAAAGTCATCTGTCCCTGCTCTGGCCACTGGGCCGGGCAAAAATGGCAGAGTCTCGGTAGGGTTTAGAGTTATGTAGTCTACTTCTACGGTGCCAGATGTACCACCCAGTCGTTGCACTGTGATCTTCACATCTAAAAGTTGAATGGAAACAATAGATTGAAACAAGTTGTTTAACATTGCATTGATAACAAATTGAACTAAGTATTACTACTTACACCTCTTTGTCCTAGAAAAAGCGTTCTCTAAGCTCTCAGATTTCTCTCTCCCCCTTTCTCTGACTTTGTTATTGCTAACTTTTGCATACTATACCTTGCTCTCATTGTGTATTTTTTGCTGTCTTTTAATGTTTCATACAATTGATGATGTATCTGCTGAGGCAGTAAAGTCTTCGACTCACTTTCCTTCCTTTATTGTGAACATACCTTGACGTATGGCAGGTAAGATTAAGATGTAGCAACCTATTGATCTGAAGATGTGGCATATTTCAAATTACCGTAACTTACCCTGGTCCTTCTCGTCTACCCGTCCAGGCCTGAACGCAGGGGCTATCATAAATCTGCCATAAGGATCATCATTGGCCAAAACTGTCACTGTTGCCGTTGTCTTTAACGGATCACCAAGCTGGCCCTGGAGACATGAAACAATAAAAGAGCAAACAGGAATTTTATAGGGCACCTAATTCAGTAATACTCTATGCGCTTTACACAGGTTCCCCAAAACGCTTTTACCAACCAAAACACCTTCTCCATTCACAGATGATTGGCAGTTTAAGCACACCACTTTATCACACTGACAAGATTTTTCTCTGCCCATAACAGGTTACCCATTTAACCCCTAAGAGCAGGAAAATGTGTGTAAATAGCCTTTGTCAAAGATTATCAGTCGGCCTGTAGAATTAGGGGTTCAAACACCAGATCTCCGTGACCGAAATCAGAGTGCCTACCGCTCAACCACGATGCCAAATAAACAATCCAAAAAATAGGCTCCATATATAGAGTTACTAGCAGTGCCATATAAGCATATTTAGGTCTAATAAGAGATACATATACTTGCAATTGGGATATTTACTGCAGTGGCCCTTTTGAAGCACTTAGAAATGCCAAAATCAGGAATTTCCATTGCACTTTCAAAAGCATCAAAGGAATAAAGTACGATAGGATCCGACTTGAAATTATGATTGCTGCCTCATCTTTCTAAAATCAATGCCGTGGTTTACACTTGGTTTTTTTTTTGTGATGTATTTTTGCCACACATTATTCATGCAGTAAATTCATAGAGTGATATCTAAAAAAAACCCTCGATGGTTATATTAGGGTCGCTTTTGAGTAACGTAAAACTGCATTCAAGACATCATAGTTTTTTAAATGATCCCTGATTACTCTAGTGGGAATTGGGTGGCATAAGTAAACGCCAGGTTATGTTAAATTTCAGTGAGCGCCTCTCAAAAACTACTTACGCCTACAGTCTGGACCAGTCTCACTGTGACAATCTCATCTAGCTCAGGCACTGTGTCTCCACGGACCTGCAGGTTCAGGGTTGCTGAGTCTTGGCCTGCCTGGAAGGTGATTATACCTCTCGGATTGACCACATCACTGGAGCTTTGGTCTCCAGCTGTCTCATCCACCTCGTAAGACACGCTAGCAATGCCAATCACTCCAGCTAGGCGAGATATCTGAGGGGAATGGAGGGGTTTACAATCAAGAATTCAGCCTCAGCAACACCTCATATATAAAGGCTTATGTTTGACAAAAAATACACACTACAGTTACAACAAAAGGAATGTAATTACTTTTTTGACTTCACACTCATGAAAGGGCTCAAGAAAACTCACAAACCCAACCTTCTTCATAGACAAGGTCTTAAAACTAGAAAATTTTCTCAGATTATTCTCAAATTAAAAATTTGTGCCACTTTCAGATAGTCAATAATGCCGCAAGACATCGGTCTACGTTTTATGCATGTCGCAAATCTCAAAGAGTAGGTTCAGTTTAAAAAAACAAAAGAGTTAAAGAAATTCATCGTCAGAACTGAACACGCCAAACTATTAGTTGATTAGTTCAGATCATCTTTGGCAATGAACTGGGTGATCAATTAGCTAAAGAAGGGAATTATTTGGAACAGGCAAATGAAGGACTCTCTGTAAGAAATAAAACTACCATAAAAACAAAAGTAGCGGAAAAGTAAAGAAAAACAAAATCCACAGGTTACCACGCGCAGAGCAAATCACAATCTTCAGGTCGAAAAATGGGCAAACCATCTGAACGCAAAATGCTCAAAGTTTTTAAGATTTTAGAGAGCCCAGGTTGCCAATGTGGAGCAGGGAATCAGGACACGCAGCATATCCTGCAGGACTGTTTTCCATTCAAACATACACTGCTCCACAATATGGTCAAAGGTGACGTCGCTGCAGCAGAAGCTCTATGGCTCTAAGATCAAATTGGGGGTGACTGCTGAGTTCATCAGGGCTGAAGCCATTGCAGTGGAGGACTGACAAGGATCACAGCAGAAGTAGAAGTAGAAGAAGAAGAAGAAGAAGAAGAAGAAGAAGAAAAGGAGGAGGACGAAGAGAACGAGGACAAGGAGGAAGAAGAAGGAGAAGAAAATGATGAAAAAAGAAGAAGAAAAAGAAAAAGGAGAAGAAAAAAAAGGAGAAGAAAAAGAAGAAGGAGAAGAAAAAGGAGGAAAAAGTAGCAGTCTAGATACTAATATTATAAGACTCTCTTTGTGTGAAGGACCGTTTTCCTTGATATACTACAGATCAACCTGTTGTAAAGACGTTTCAGTTTACTATAAATAAATCAACCAACCAGCCAATCAACCAATCTGTCCACCAAACAAGCGCAACTACACAATAAACTAGCAAACCTGCAAGGGTATAACGTTGAAGCCAGCGTCATCACCACCTTCGTTGCCTTGCACATTGAGAGAATCATCTGCAAACTGCATAATACCAAAGGCGCCGTCTGAGGCTTCAATAGTGACCAGAGCTTGAGCTCCAGGCCCGACCTCCGCCCCACCAGTCGGATTGAGAAGTTGCACGGAGAACGTCTTCTCCGTCTCAGGCAAGCTATTGTCTTGCACAGTTATGTTGACAATTGCGTAGTTCTCGCCCGCCGCCATAAAAATATTCCCAACAGCACCCTGAGGAGAGAATAATTTTACTTGCTGAGACCTTCTCAAGTACACCTTTTTTACTTTATTATTTAATGTCAGATATCCCATCTCCTCCTTGCTGAAGAACAGTAAAATTTCAAATGAAAATATACATATACTTGCATTCATTCCATTACACTTTCAATAATATCGAATACTTAAATTAATTCTGACTTGTTTGAACATTTTGCAATGCAACTATTATTGAAATTGTTTACATTTAAAATAAGATGTATTAAAGATATAAAAGTTTAAATAATGTCAATAGTAATAAGAAAGGAAAGCAAAACAAAAATGACAGCCATTCCCTCCTTCAAAGGAAAGCAGAGTTACACAACAAGCTACCAAAATACATTAGAACAAGATAAAAAGAAAAAGAACAGAAAGGGGGAAGTAAAACAAAGTTTCTGATAAGGAAGTGGTATGTACAGTTGAGAATAACATGAGAGGAACATTTTTAAACATTGCATCTTGCAAACACTTGACCTTCACCGCGTACATGTAAGTATGTAAAAACTACCACCACAGATTAAAAAGAGAAAAAATCTTTTGAAATAATCTTACCTCAACCTGCAAAGGAAAGAAAATGAAAATGATTAAATCTGTATAACTAAATAGCTAGATGGAGACGCACCAAGAATGAAGAAATGTATAAACGCAATCGTAACTTTTCATTATGAAAGTCAATCTCCTTCTTACAAAAAGATCACCTTACAGCACAGGTTTTTCTTTTAGAGGAATAACGTTTAGAAGATCATTTAAAATGTTGCTGTTAACATTATCAAATGCAAGATCGAATTTGTTTAAAAAAAAACAAAAGGCGTACAAAAATTGTTAAAAAGAATGAAAACAACATTTTATGGGTATGATCCACCTGGATATGGAGAACAATAACAACAGCCACATTTAGATAGAGGGTTTGTGATTATATAAAAATGTTTTTATGTGTGACCTGCCGTAAAAAATACTATACCAAAACAAACACCTTTATCGTATCGATGACAGTGTAAATTTTGAAACCAAAAATCAAATAAAATTAGATCCAACACTGATTTGTGACAAAGAGCAAGCAGACTCGATTAAATGACTATACTGCCATAATTGCTTTTGATGAAATAAAAAAAAATTCTATTTTTGATGCATTCCTGTCTTTCTTCATGGGTAAGCTTTAGTTGGAACTATATAATTTAATATTTTGAGACTTAATTTTATCTTCGAACACCAGCATATGTAACACTGGAGTTCTATTATTGACTCACCACATAGTCTGGCGGAGACTTGCCCTCACTTAGTGCCGTCATGTCCTTTGTTCTCCACTCAGCCCGTATCTCTCCTAAAGTTCCCTGTGCTCGCTGAACCACTAGAGGGACAACACCTCCTTCCTCACTTACTGTTATCTGCCAGGCAATACAACATAAAAAGTATGCTCAGTATTTATCATACAAAGAAGGGAACATGGTTCAAGGACAAAAAACTACAAAAATATAACAGTTACTTGTAAAAGACAAATGCATCAGAAGTGTAATTAATTTTTTTTCAGAATACAGGAGAACAGGAGTGAGACAGTGAGAAAAGCAGGAGATTGAGAGAGAGTAAGAGAAAAAGCTAAAAGAACGAAGAATGCGTGGAGGGAAAGATAGAGCCTGAAGTCAGACATACTCAAGGATGCTGCTGTTAATGCTAATTTCATTTTAACTAACACCAAATTTACTATACAACACTTTTAAAAACTCAGCACATCCTGTAAGTCTCACTTGCTGCAATTTTCTTTAAAAAGAGAGAGAGAGACCAACCTCAGCTGGCTCAGACGCAGGTGCCATCATCACACCGGGCTGCGGAAGCTGTCCAATAACAGCCGAGAACTGGAGAAGTCCGTATGGATAGTCGTTCTCCTGTATGACTAGTTCAGAGACTTGTCTGTTAGCGTCAATACTGGCACCACTTGTCATTGTAGAACCAACAAGGCCATCGTCAGACACGGCAGATGTTAGGGAAATCTGGAACACTTCATCAAGCTCTGGCGTTGTCTCGTCTGTTAGATCAAGCTTGAAAGTCTGAAGGGAGATTAACAAGAGATGTTCTTTGATTAGAGTATATTCCCAAAAGTTTAAAGGTTACAAGGTATATCTGCTGGTAATTCATATTTTGAAAATAGCCTGATCGGAAATGGGGAGAATAACCAGGAAATGATGTTGCTGATAGGCGGAAAAAAGTTTTTCAGCTTACCTGGAGTAAATTTCTATTCTTGAGAGAAGATGAACTATTGCAGATTACATGGAGAGAGGAAGAGAGACTGGAAAGAAGAAAGGATAAAAGGAGGCAGATGTATCGAAAGAGCTGAACGAGAAAAAGTGAAGTAAGGAAGGCAAAGATAAAGAGAGAATTACACTTCAAAAAAGTGAAAACACAGAATTTGACGAATAATCTAGCATCTGGAAATAATAATGAATAAAGAAAAGATTAAGAAAAAGAGTTGGAAAGATACGGATTGAAATAGCCCTACGCTCGAACAAGAAAGACAGAACCGCACACATGGTAGAGGTGGTATATTTATGGGTGATGTGAGGCAAAGTTTGTGGAACAAAAGGTCTCACCTGTGTTCTAATACCGGGTAGAAATACCACCGAGCCTCGCGTCACATCAAAATCGGTAGTTGCCTCCATCAGGTCTTGTCCAAGTCGCTGCTCTACAAGCCAGGACACTGTAACTGTCCCGTCATCGCCACGGTCTCTTACCACACTACATGTCACAGCTACCGTTTCATTCATGGCACGTGCAGGGATGCATTGAGATTCAAAACCGAACAACCCATTTGCGTTGTCGCTTTTTAGTACTGAGATACAAGAGATACAAGAGACATATAAACAGTAAAATTAGTTTCAAATTTGAAAACAACATATGTTCTAAAAAGCAGAGATAAGACAAATCCTTGGAAAATTAATAGACTACAATATGTAATTTGACTTAAAAGTTGCTTTAGAACAAATTCTTTTATGGTTTTATCAGCAGTGACTTATGAATAAAAAGATACACATACATAGTTATTGTACTATGATAGTTCAAAATATGAGTATCAGTAACTATGCAAGTGAGAACCCCATAATAAACTTGTGCATACATATCAAAGCCAACATATTTGACGATAACAGCAGAAAGGTAAACAAAATCAAGTAAACCTAACCAATTTGTTACGATAAAAATCCCTGCGCGTATCAGCACATTTCTGTTCTCTTAAATATTGCCCTGACAACTAATACTTTGTAAACTGCTACAGTAATTTATTGGATTTGATTTTATAAATAAGTAATTGACAAACTCAAAAGATCAGTACCTGAAAGCGTTGTTCTGGAGTCAGTGAGAGCAAGAGCTGCCCCTCCTGTCACCCCTAACAGGATGACCGTGAACACTTCTCGACCCTCCTCCTCAATATCCTGTTTGGATTGGATGGTAAACGTTTGTGTTCGGACTCCTGCTTCGTAGGTCAAGGTGCCAGATATGGGGGTGATATCCTCAACAGGAGCTGTCAAGTACAACTCGCTCACTGCACTGTGAAAGATCAGGGTCGATAGATATTTCATTTGTCATTATGCATGATAACTAACACAAAAGCCAATAATGAAACAGCAACATTAAATGCGCCGACAACAGAGACACCATAATATGCACTTTGTTGGTATCAAAATGAAAAGGTTTTAATTTATTCTATCTAATCTAATTAAAACATTGAAAAACAAAACAGTCAAGAAATATGGCGTCTTAAAAAAAAAGGGCTTCTGCATTCAATTAATGATAACTAAGGTTCTCGTAAGACAAGGCTTCTGTTTAACCTTATTTATCTTACTGTGGCTAAGCACCAGCTTTTTATAATTAGCGTATGAAAATAATGGGGAAAGCTCTAGTATGATTTGGAATCTTAACATTGGCTCTAGTTTATTAAACCCATTTACGATGAAAGTTGTCTACATATTAGAAAATTAAAACAGTATTGTATCTGATTCAAACAAAATACCTGGCTTCTAATGCACGCATGAAGATCCTGACGTCTTGCAAGTAGCCCGTGTAGAGATCAGCTCCTGGCGGCACTGCCCCCACAAGCAACTGGCCAGGCCCTCCCTCTACAGCAGTGCCAGGGGTGGATCTGAGTGAGTAGAGGACACACAGAGAGTTGTTATTTTCCTATGTCAACTTGTTTTTTTCAAGCAGATTTTTTTTCTTTACGACCAATAACTGTAATAGAGTGTTCCAATAAATGTTAAGGGTGGTTGCAAGTCTTTAATGTAGTTTAAAAGTACTAAAGCTTTTGTGGTTCATTACAAAAAGGGCAGTCAAACTGCACGCTTCAAAGTGAAAAAACTATCTAATAATGTGTAGAGGTCCAACAAAAGGAGTCTATATGCGGAAAATTGTGATGTGGAGTGAAATACTTCTATGGAAAGGCATTTAAAAGCTCTTTAAGATGGTAAAAAAATTATTTGAATATCTCAATTAGGTTCTGAGTTACTGTCCTTGAAAGACAAGGAATCCAAGAGGCCTAGTTTTCAAAAAGCAGAGAAAAATGGCCTTAAAGTTTTCATATTGTAGAAGCCAAAACAGCATTACAGTGTTTTTAACAACCTCTTAAACACAGTAAAAGTATCTTTTTGATTGTCTCGTTAAAGGATATGATAAAAAAACAACATAAACTTTCAAATTATGCAAAAATAATTTTGAGTAAAAATTTGACCAAGCGCTAAAAAACGCCCATTTTCTTAAATTGACCAACACCCCAAGTAGACTCATTTTGTGGGAATGCTACAAAATGGCCTTTGCTTTTACAAGCTTGATACTATGCAACAGTTTCTGTTACAAAAACTCACGCTGTCTCAACAAGACCTCCGTCCATATAAAACTTAATGGTTGTGTTTCCAAGGGCTACAGCGACATGATGCCAGCGACCATCATCCACTTTCAAAGGCCTGTTGATTGTCAATTCTTGGTTTGCCTGGGTTTTTTTCAAACATTACAAGGTAAACATGAAATATGCATGAATTTTTATGAACAGTTGTATAAACAGCTAAGCTTGTGCTTGTCAGTGACATTTGGTTGTTGATGTTTTTAGGGCTATAGAAAAATCTAGATTATAGATCTAGATTGAGATAAAGAAGAAGAACAAACAGAATGGAGTATTTACTTTTAATCCGTCTGTTCGGAGAGGTCACATTTTTCACACTTCTGCCGACCATTTTGAAAATAGTTTCGCCCTCTTCTCTTATTGATCTCAAATCTAAATAAAAAGTCTAAAAACGTGGCTTACATCTAGAAACCGATTTCGATAGCCTATATTTAGAGCTAGATATAGAAAATATCTTGATCTGGAGTCTGCATTAGTCCTAGATTTAGGCTCTACACGTCATGTTTTCTTCTGATGTAGCCTTATGGCACAAGATCTGCATGTCAAGTTAAGTAATTTGTGAAGGGCACCGTTTTCAATAATACTATTCTGAAATTGAAAGAGGATAAAAACATGTTTAGGAGAGACTGGGAGAGAGTGATAGGCCACATAGAGAGGATAAAGAGACAAAAAGAAAAAAGAGGAGAGGGTTGTTAAATTGGGGACTTCAAACTTAAGAGGAGAAGAAAACAGCGATTGGAAGTCTTTAGAAAGAAAATCACAATGAAGAGAGATAGGGAGGGGTAAAAAATGGTGTTGTCTCAAATAATGTGAATATAGCTTTATCAGAGAGAAAACCAGAATATAAAAAAATTGCAGGAAAGTAAAGAAAGAAGGGGTGAAGGAAAGCTCATTTGATATTTTACAGTTTTATTTCATACTGATAGACTGGAGCAAAGTAAGGTGCTGTAAGTAATGTTTTATAGACATTTGTAGATAAAGGACATAAAGCTATACCCTAAACTCATAAGTAGAACACAAAGGGAGAAACCCAAACCCTACTGAGTTGGTACTACAAACCCCCTTAAAGTGTTATGGCTAGTATATGCACACACACACAATTTTAAAAACATGAAAATTTACAAACAATGTATTGAATAACTGTCTTTTACGTAAAAGAAAAACACAGAGACCCTAGAAATGCCAGTTTACAATTGGTCAAGAAATGATTATCATCCGGATTGAATTAACGCATGAGGTATCATACAGGCTTAATTAGGTACTCTTTAACTTAATAAAATACTGCCAATTTTCTTTTGTTTCTCTTTCCCCAAAAACACAGGTCCTCGACCAATCCCCACTTTTTTCTTTCTTTTTTTTTATGTAGGATAAAAATCAACTTGGTATCGATAATTTGTTATATAGTATAATAACTTTTGAAAAACATTATGCTTCTTTTTACTTTTGTTTCATATTATGGTCCACATAGAGGTATATTGATCGTTTTTAACTATATTGAAAAATGAAACCAGTATATGATTATAACTACTTTTTTGTCTCTTATTATAAGAGAATATCTCCTACTGGATTGAATTTCATTAGAATTTGGTATCTACCTGGGCAGAGGAGGAGAGTCTGAGAGTCAGAGACATTGCTGCACTTGTAGCCTTTAGTTTCAGGCTCAAGTAGTGGGTGCTACCGTTTGTAGTGGCATATGCCAGAATGTAGCCATCACAATCTGGAAAGGGCTGGACCCAAGCAGAAACAGAAAAACCGTCGTTCTGATTGGTTAGCGGAGGTACAATCGCCCGGTCTGTTGTGATAAAATGGCCTAAAAGCGAAAAAAGAAACAAAAGGCCGCGAAAATTAAAAATAAACAAATTCTTAATTAGCCAAAACGTAACTTGACAAGCGAAGCCTAGGCCCTAAGGCTAATATAAAAGAGAACATGACACAGAGCCTAAATTGGAGGAAAAATGGCGCAAAAGTCTAGGCCTAATACACACTCCAGATGAACTTATCTTCTTTACCTAGCTCTAAATTTAAATTATCTAAATTGATTTCTGGATGTTAGTCAAATTTTTAGACTCTTAATTTAGATTTTATATTTAGATCTAACCTAAATTCTACATAATTCTATGTAAGAAGAGAGCAAAACTATTTGTATATATGTGTGTTCTTCCACCTAGCTTTTTCTAATGATAGGCAGAAATGTGTAAAAACGTGACTTCTCCTTACACACAAATTCAACTATATAGATTAATGATTACTTGTCTTTGGCTTCCCTACAAGTTTTTTACTAAACCCACTGCGTCCTACCACATCACTAATATGGGGTATTAAGACATGGGGGAGAGATAAGATAAGAAATTAGACTACACTGATTAACTTTTCTACAAATGCAAGTTGGGACTTCACTATCTTTCTCTTTGGACAATTACGTCTCATCATAACCATATCATGCCAATATTCAATGTCAAGGATCATACTCTTTGAAACATTAGCCCAATAATACCTTTCCAAAATTTCATATAATTAAGGAAAAGTTATAGGCCAATTCAACCTTTTGTTTCCTTCCTAGACATTTTTTATAAGAGTACTGGTAGCCATAGCCTATGCTAGTTCTATTCCAATTTTTCTATGTTTGGAATTGTTCTGCCCTGTCCCTGTACCTTACAGCCAAGACAGTTAAAAAGCGTAAAATACTGTAACACGGAAATTATGCCAAGAACTTGACATGTACGTGTATTGGTCTTCAGTTACTACAAACTTACAAAGTTAGGAGAATGGAATGATGATCAATAGACTGATTTCCTTAGTTGGATACTTTTTAGCTAACTTAAAAAATTAATTACACAATTTATTAATAAATGCAATGTTTTAATTTATGTCCACCCTCAAATTTATTAATGTTACATTTAGCGGACCTTGTTGAATAGTCATTTTGTCAACAAAACATAATAAATATAGAAATATCACAAGAGCAATTTTATTCAAAGTATCTAAACAATGTCTACATTTGAACACTGCATACATTCTTACCTTGAGCCCCAGAGAAAAGCGCTACTGGAGTGAGGGTGCCTGGTCTCCTCTTGTTAGTCACATCATTCATGAGGGTCGGCCACTGACCACTAAACATAAGGTCAACAACTGGCGGTAAATCACCGCCCACTCTATCAGAAAATATCTCCCATAGTACCTGATAAATAATAAAATAATTAGGTGATCACAAAAAATGGAAACAAATTTGTCTTTCCCCCAAAAAATTATCTGAGCCATTATAGTTTTTACATTGTTTGTAAGACGCCTCAGGTATTCCAAATAGGAAGGAGATACAAGAGTTAAAAATAACCAAAAAGAGCAAGGACAGGAAGTTGGAGCTATGAAAAGATAGTTATTTTGTGTTGATCATGACAAAATAGTAAAACTCTAGTAAGGTATACTGCATGAAAGGGCCAAATTCAGAAATGATTTGACAAGAAGTGTCAGCCGCGCGAAGAAAACAGAAAAAAGCACAAAAGTTTTTGGAGTTCTTGAGGTCATTTCATTTTTTTGAGAGTAGACAAAACTTCAAAGGCTCTTTATGCAAACTCCTAGCTCATTATATCAATGAAGCATAATTAAAAGATACAAAAGTCAATAAAACAAAAACAAACAAAAAGAAAATACCAAAGAGTACCAAAAACCTAAACCATCACATTCTCACTATAAGATCATACAGACCTGGACATTGTTTCTGGTGCCCTGTCTCCTTTCTACAGTGAATGTTGCTCGAGTGCTGGCCTCATCTTCTGGCAAGAAATCTTCCGCTACCGCCAACTCTCTGGACACAGCATTGAAGGCCATGCGACCGTTAGGGTCATCACTGGCCAACACGTTGATCCTGGCGACCAAGTTGGTGGGTGACAGGGAGACAAGGTTGCCTTCAGAAGTTCCGCCTGACGTCACTGCAACAATAAATTAAATCAAGGTCAGTAACTTCTTATTGTATTGTTTTGAAAAATTTCAGAAAATGTTTAAAAATTATATGAAGTGTAGTTTTTGCCTTGCTTCTAATACAAGTGTTCTGAACCTAGTCCTCCAAAGTTAACACTGCTTAATATTCAAGGCCGCACACCTATGATTTATTGCCTAATATCAAAGTTATTTTTTCCAAAGGGCTAGAGAACATACCTAAGCTACTGAGTATTAAATAGGTTGTATTATAACTCTTGAAAGAAAAATTTAGGGTATAGATAAATGTTTGAAAATAGATAACCAACAAGTCAATTTCCTTAAACTTCACTTCAATCCTCTTACTATTTCAATGCATTGTTTGTGAAAAATCTCTGGTCGATAATGCATCCACAAAGTCTGAAATTTGTTTGATAGGGTTGACTTGAAAATAGTCTTGACCTAAATCCCAGCAGAGTTACATGCATCTTAGTAGAACGCCACTTCATTATGCCTTTCTTTGTTTGGCACAAAAGAAAAAATATCACACAGCCTAAAAAAACCCGCTCTAATAACACTGTTGATACAAAATCCTACACCAACTGTAAAAACCCTGTAGGCTGTAGTAGATTTAGGCCAGAACCTTTAAGGAGTTGCTGCATGAAAAACATAAAATGGGTTATCTGTGATCAATTCAAACTTATTCCATCAATACATAACTATATAAGTACATGCATTGAAAATAATCAACAGGCTCACATGTTCTAATATTATGAATATTATAAAGAAAAAATACACTAATCATATCAATATTAAAGAAAAGTTGCCACTCTCACAGACACCCACACATGCACTCCTCTCACTCCCTCTCTCTATTTGTCGATCTATTTTACTCTTACTTTTGACAAAAAACAAATACATGCACTCCTCTTAATCATCCAGTTCAACAAGACTTAATTGTGCACTTCTTTTACCAACAGAGTCAATTAAAATGATCTTTTAAGTCTATTACAATTACATTTTGGTCAATAAACAGCTACTGTGTTTTAAGTTAGGACCGAATTCCACATGAAGTATTTTAACTATTGTCCAACCTTCAACGCGAGTGAGCACAAGCTGGAATCTCTCTGCAGTCTCAGGCAGGCGGTCAGCTACCGGTGTGATGGCCAGGGGTTGCTGATTTTCCTGGGCTGAGAAGTCCGTGAAGCCACTGTTGGTCTGGAAGTCTTCGCCTGGCGTCAGGGGAACAGTCTCACCATCTGCCCGCAACTCCCAGTACACTCGGACAGAGCCAATGTTACCACGGCTTCTGATGATGCTGTAACAGAAAAAAGTAGGAAAAAAGTTTAAAATTAGCTGCTCCAAGACCTAATATCAAATTTTGATAATCATATAGATATCCAGCGCTGCATTGCTTTAATTTGTCAATTAAAATAATGCATCTATGTACTGTGACACACATGCATAGTTGATGTTTTTGTAACATGAGTGTTTGCTATCTTATTTTACAAAATTTCACTGAAAGATAACAATTGTGCATAAATGTTACATTTCTTGTTACAAACATAACCATTCACTACATTTTGAAAGTGTTTTTGAGATGAAATGAGATTTTAAGTTCATAGAGGAATAGGCTAACAAAAAGGATTTGACATGCTATCCAAATAATTTTTAGAGGGGATATGTCAAGTTGGATGTCTTGAGTTTATTCCTCAATGAATATTTAAAATTGCAAAGGTTTGGTCATAATTTTTGAAAAGTGCATAAAACTTTTAGTTTCATAGCTTATTCAAAGTTGAGTTAAAATTAGCAACACAAAAACAAAACATTAAATCAATTGAAATCTTAAGTAATGAAATTCGAATTCAATACATATTTTTAACACCAAAACCCTGAGCTTCTATTTAGGTTACTTAAGATTTTGCAGACCCTGTATTATAGGCCATGACGATTACATCAGAGCATAGCTGTGGGGTAGGCAGTGAAAATTTAACCGACTTAGGTCTTAGTGGTAGCTAGTATAATGTATGAAATTTTGTAAAACTTAAGGAAAAGTAAACCCATTGCTTATACATTGTACATTTTTCTATTGTCCTTTCTCCTGATAATTTCAAAGCAGATGAAACCTTGCTACTAAAGATCTTACTTATAGAAAACCGTGCTTCCTTCCTCCACCTCCTGCTGTCTCGGCTCCCCAAAACTGAACACACCAAAAGCATCGTCGTTGGCGAGGATGGCAACGGTAACGGTGGAAGCATCTGTTACAATTAAATCTCCTGTGGAATTAGTATGGAGGTTTTTAAGTTAGATCTAAAATTGAAAAAAATAAATATATAAAAAAGTAACTTCATAAGCTTAATTCTTACTCCCTGTATTTTGTGTATTGGTGTAATTATTGTGCTGATAAATAAGAGTGAAATATTAAGGTTTTAAAAACTGTACAAATCCTGTGAAATTATTTGATATAGTTTGCATGACATTAAAGAAAAGTCAATTAAAGTCCAATAGAAACGAATATAAAACAAATTCAAAAGAAAATTTTGCCCAATTTCCGGATATGAAACCAAATTTTTTTTCTTGTAATGCACTTTCTCAAAAGTTTATTTCAGAAATTAACTTTTTACTGTTTTGCCCCACAGGTTTGTGAAAAGTCACAAAAAGAGAACGGAATACCTATTCAAACAATAAAAAGTGACTAGGTTGGTGGTTTCAGATTAATTGCATTAAATAAAAATATGTAACATCAACTTGATTATGTGCCAGGAAGGTTTAGCGCATGTTATGATTATTTTACTTTCTGCACAATAAGGTTCTGTTCATCGACAGAAAAAACTACCCCACAGGGATACTTTACAAGCAATTGAGTAGAACTACACCTTCATCAAGACCGAAGGTCAGACCTTCATATCTACCCAAGGTGGGGTTTACGGCCTTTGCCTAATTTCGAATTGGATATGAATTGCAGGCCAAAAAGAGATGTAAGGGTCTAAACATTGGTCCCGATGCCGGTGTAATGAAATTTACTGGGCAGAAACTATAAAAAGTTAGGTATTTTGTCTCACCTCCTACATCAAGCAGCTGCACGGAGAATGTTTCATTCCCTTCAGGGACGTCATCATCCAAGATGCTAACTTGTATTGTCTTCTGTCTCTCCTGCGGCGCAAACACCAGTTGTTGAGTTGGTACCTGCACATAGTCTCCCTCCAGATGGGAAGCTGATCCATCCAGTGTTCTGTAGTAGACGTGAGCCTCTCTGTCCACTCGACCCTGACGTGTGATAGTCAGGATGATGTTTTGAGGCTCACTTGCGTACACAACTGACACTGTGAGAGCGGAAAAAATAAAAGAGCCAGCATGAAAATTAGCGTCATGGTTCAGTTCCAAAATGCAAGTGTCATGCAAAGTAAAAGTCAAATGTGAATCTTTATTGCGGATAGCACAGGTATGGAGGGCATTTGGTTTTAGTGTCCTCAACAACTTTTTAACGTGACTTTATCATGTGGAACCCCTCCGCCTTTTTATTAAGAAATAGCAGAAAGTAAACTGACTTTCTTCAACCTAGCTTTGAAAGTTATCATAACTGTTGTAATATTGTAATGACTTATCAATAGATCTAGAAACAACATGTTGAAATAATCAGCAGAAGACGACATCTTGGTTTAACTAGTTTATTCAGGAAGTGTCAACTGGCTAGATTTAATTAGTGACAAAGGTTAAGCTTATATATTGAAACTGCCTAT
>BMAT01010758.1:97917-110309 GCA_019649035.1 Elysia marginata
GTCTTCTCCTTTGTTGTCTCTAGTAGGCTTATTGGTGGGGTGACGGCAAAGATAGTCTGCTGGATTGAGCTCATCTTTGCCAGGGCTGTATCTGAGGTTGAACTCGTATGGCATCAGTCGGAGACGCCATCGCTCAAAACGAGTTGAACACGGTTTGCTGCTGTTAACTATTCCAAGTAATGGTTCATGGTCAGTTGTAACTGTGAACTTGGAAATATACAAATACATATGGAACTTTTCTACTCCATAAACAACTGCAAGCATCTCTCTTTCAGTTTGGGAGTATCTTGATTCCACTTGTGTAAGTGCTCGACTTCCGTAGCAGATAACATGTCCCTTCTGTGTTAGGATTGCTCCAAGACCACATGGAGATGCATCGACTATGATTTGGGTAGGCTTACTGGGATCAAAGTAGGACATAACTCCTGCATTGGTAAGAACTGATTTGAGCTGATCAAAAGCATCTTGTTGAGGTTTTCCCAAAGTCCAAGGCTGCGTCTTCTTTGTCAACATGCGTAAAGGCTCAGTGATAGTAGCATATCCTCTGATAAAGCGTGATACATACTGCGTCATGCCTAAAAATGATCTGACAGCGGCAATGTTTGTTGGTGCTGTTGATTCTGAAATGGATTTGATTTTCTGGGGCTCAAGATGAATTCCATCTTGACCAAAAACATGTCCAAGGAAGGTAAGTTTTTGGGCTCCAAACAGACACTTGTCTTTGTTCAGTTTGACTCCTCGCTCCTGTAGTCGGTCCAGAGTGGCTTGCAAATTCCTATCATGTTCTTCCCTGGTCTTGCCAAAGATGATGACATCATCAATGTAGTTTGTGGCACCCTGAATATCATGCAATATCTGGTTGAGGTGATATTGAAAAAGTTCGGGAGCTGCATTGATGCCGAACATGAGTCTTTTGTACCGTCTCAGGCCGACATGAGTTGTAAAAGTGGTGATATGGCGACTTTCTTCGCTAAGTTCTAATTGGTGAAATGCCTGCTTTAAATCCAAACGACTGAAAAACTTAAAGCCGTTGAGTTCATTTATCACCTCTTCAAGTGTGGGCATTGGGTGTCGCTCTCTCTTTATCGCTTCATTCGCTCTCCTCATGTCAACACACAGTCGGACTCCACCCGTTTTCTTTGGGATGACAACAATAGGGCTGACGCATGGGGTAGGACCTTCGACATTTTCAATGATGTCTTGCTCTTCCAAACGTTTTAATTCTGCTTCAGTATCCTTTCTTATGTGAAACGTAATTCTTCTGTGCTTTTGAGCCACTGGTTGAACTTTTTCATCGATGTGGAGTTTTATCTTGATGCCTTTTATCTTGCCAAATCCTTCAAAAAGA
Source organism: Elysia marginata (assembly GCA_019649035.1). Taxonomy (NCBI): domain Eukaryota; kingdom Metazoa; phylum Mollusca; class Gastropoda; family Plakobranchidae; genus Elysia; species Elysia marginata. Next base: position 99,266 of record BMAT01010758.1, read on the forward strand.
TTTTCTGAGATTGTCACGTTGTTCAGAAACGAAATTATTTTCAGTTCTTGAGAGGTTGTAGCAGAAAGTAAGTTACATGCTTTCTCAGGTGTTTGGACGACATAAAAAGTTGCTTGTGTCTTCTCTCCGTTGCACTGGATCGATGCTGTGAAGCGTCCAAGGACATTGAGTTTTTCACTGTTAGAATATCCATAAATCACAATAGGATCTGGTCTCAAAATTGGTTTCTTGTGCATCTTATCAAACGAAGTTTTTGTAAGAATGTTGACAGATGCACCTGTGTCAACAATAAATTTCACTTGATTTGAACATAAGTCAGCTGTCACTGTAGGTATGCTTTTCTTGGTATTGATTTGGAATACCCCTGCACTGTCAGAGTCTGATTCATCATCCTCATGGTGAATTTGTTTTACTGCTGTTTTATGTCTTTGCTGTTTTCCTGATGACCTGCAGACAGATGCAAAGTGATTAGCTTTGCCACATAAATGACACGTTTTTCCTTTTGCTGGGCACGGTCTTGTTGAAGGATGAGGGAAAGTTCCAGCACAATTCCTGCATTTTGATTTGTTTCCACAGGGTCTACCTTGTTTGTATGTTCCTTTATGTTTGGGTTGGAAGCTTGCTCCTGCTTGTGACTGACTTCCTTCTATTTTGGGATGTCTGGGCTTTCTGCTGATTGCTGCGGCTTAACCTACTTCTCTTTCAATCTCTCCAACTTGCTTGTTTGTTAGCTCTTCATTTCTAGCTTCTTGTAGAAATTGATGCAAAGTTACTTTATCTCTAAGTGCTTTCTTTCTCAACTTAGATGATATGACACCTTCTATCATCTGTGACAGGATTTCTCTTTCAAGATCAGCAAACTCACACAGGGCTGCTTGTCTGCGTAAGCGTACATGGAACTGGTCTACAGATTCCACTTGTTCTTGATGCATTTTTCTGAACTTGAATGATTCGTACACCAGATTTACTTTAGGTGTAAAATGATTTGTAAGGGCTGTTTTCAGGGCATTAAAGTTGGATTTTTGAACATCTGGAAATGTGTCCACTAGATCAAAAATTTCTTCTCCACCATAGTGTATGAGTAAGGCCTTTTTCCTTTCGTCAGCTTCAATGTTCATTCCAGTTAACTAGTTTTCTAGCTGCTGGATCCACTTTCGCCACCTGGTTCCAACTGACAATTCATCCTCACGGATTTGAAATAGGGGAAAGGTTGCCAGTGACATACTTCTCGGATCTATGATTTGCATCTGTTATGTCAGCCAGACTTGATGAGATTGTTTTAGTATTACGATGCGGTATCTAGTTGAAGTACTAACTCTTTGGTCCGTACAACAGTTTGCGGTATCTAGTTATCGAAGTAATAACTCTTTGGCTTATAAGTTGGCTCACGTGTGGAGGTGTCAAATCTTAGATCTAGTTTCGCCTTTGCAAGGGATTTCGTACTTAAATTTCTGTTTATTAAGTCTAAAATATACCTTTTACCCTTTTTTATTTTTAAATCCTCGTCGCCAATGTAATATTGTAATGACTTATCAATAGATCTAGGACAACATGTTGAAATAATCAGCAGAAGACGACATCTTGGTTTAACTAGTTTAATCAGGAAGTGTCAACTGGCCAGATTTAATTAGTGACAAAGGTTAAGCTTATATGACTGCCTATTAGTAATGGACATTACAACTGTATTATCTTGGCTATTACTGTGGTATGAGGTTCGTTGTCATCCTCTTGTACCTGATAAGTTAATATTGTTTCGTGAAGATTGTCAACTGTTGGTGTGATCATGCCCAACCCAAACCATTGTATGATTGTTTTTTTTTACTAATCTCTTGAAAAAATACTCTCTTTTCTAGGGTAAACTGTGATTTATGGATGCACCCATGGTAGTGATGAATATCGGTTGTCATAGATATATACCTAATGATGTAGAGATGAGTACAATCTAATAGTGCAATAACATGTGATCAGTGACATAATACATCTGGATTACTCCTAACAATTTCAACAAGAAAATAGACATGGATTTTAGAAAGGCATAAATATTTGTTGTGAAATCAAATCATGCAACAATGACAATGTAAGAAAAAAATCAATCTTAATCTAAAATAATTAAACATTTACACTGATTTGCATACCTATATCATTAAAATTTACTAGTCTTAAAGTTTGTTTCACAGATCAAAGCTAAGAAAGATCAAAGACAACATTTTCCAACCTGAAAATTCCACTGGATTGTCATTCTCTGTGATATTGATTCTAGCAACCATTGGAAATCCCGATTGTGCGCCACCATCAGGGGCGGACAGTTGAAGAACAAATTGCTCATCACTTTCTGGGATCTATACCAAGGAAAGTTGACAGAAAGTATTAAAAACAGTACAAAATGCAGCAGCCCCAACAACTATTTCGGGTATATTCCTAGCAGAGCCTACAAAATTAGATCTAGATATCTAGTATCAAACGCCAACAGATTACATCATTGTATAATTATTTCAGTGTTTGTTGGAGCTATTTTTAATCTGAATCTAACGTTCACTCTTCAGCGTTACAAGTTAACTTAAATTTTTACATCTTTTGCTTCCCTTGACTAGATCTAGATCTAGGCCATAAGTTAAAACAAGCGAAATGTGAACATCTTATCACATCGATATCTAACAAGTTACTAACAACACTAACATCGTGCATCTAGACTACCCTCTGCCAACAGTACCGCTGTGAATTATTTTTAGTAATCGATACCAGTCAAGTACTTAAATATTGTAGGCCCTACACCCTGCTTGTATTTTCGTTCCCTTTTTTAATTAAACCATTTCATTGTTACAAGGTGCAGTGAAAACAGAAGCTTGTTCTCAGCTATTTTTAAGACTACTAAATCCAAGTCTGTTTTTTTTTTTCGGCAAAATGGGACTGATTTTCTCAGTTGGGACATCTATCTTGGAAAAACACCTAGGCCGCCGTAAGACAGACTGAAAACTCCAGCATGAGTGAATGTCATGTTTCTTATATTTTATAGATCTATTAAATTTTGTTTGGGCCGGCCCATAACTGCAAAGTACTCGTTGAGACTTTACTTGCACTAACTATACTAAAAACTCAAAAGAGATAGATCATTAGAACTTTTATGCAACAGTTTGTTTACGTTTAGACTGACAGGCCTATTGAGTATGGTGGCCTAGAAAAACACCTCTACCCCCCATGCAGCCTGAGTGCATATTGTTGCACGATAGGTAAAAAAAAAACTATGTAGGCTACTAAGAAAGAACGCTCCAAGAGCACTTTTGATACAGGATTCAGCAACAATAGAAGGAATCATGTTGCTTCGTTCTTTGCCACTACAAGCCTGAAAATGGTTTTCACCTTAAATAGAAGAAGAAAACATGTCACGTCGAGCCTGAAGTGGAAGAAAAAAGGCGCCCAAAACTTTCAGAAGGTTAAAATAATCGATTCGCCCATTTGTTTTTTTCAGTGAGCGGAACCATCACAATGTACAGAAACACTAAGAGCTAGTAATTTTGAGTATATTCTTCTGTCCATAGCGAAAACAGGTAAGCAAAAATGAGAAAAAAATACCAAATTTAGAAAATTTACATAACTCAACACCTGCTCTCAAGCGTTTCAAGCAGTTTAGGCCCTATGTTACCGGTATCGGTATCAGTGGCGTCCGCCACACGAGTACATACTCCGGTCAGTCGGTCACGTGCCTCGGCCTAACTGGCTCTGCGTACGACAGTAACTGTGCGCTATTTTTAGATGATAATATCGATGACGCCTTTTTCTACGCTTGTTGTTAAATTATGTGTCCAAAAGTAAATAAATTGTATCCAATAAAATGTAAAACATAATTAATTAATTATCGTCACTTTATATTATTGATAGCTCAAAACCAGGTGGTTTAGATGCGTGAGAGGGACAGGCAAGATTGAAATATTTGGCTATTGAAAATAGGCTAGCTACATCGAAATAAAGCCTAAAAATGAAAAATATAGATACTAAGGATTGGGATATAGCTCTAATGATTAAGGAGAATAAGGGAAACAGCCAGGATACAAATCAGAGCCATTAAATTTTGCTGCATGGTGTACAAATATTTTCAGAAATGTATTTTATTTTTCTTTCAAATAGGATTTTTCTTAAAATAAGCTTTTTTTGGCACTTAAAATCTATCTTCACCTAGATTTAACCGATTGCTTTGAAAATTTGCGTAATATTTGTGCAAAATGCAAGCTATAAAGTAATAGATCTAGAGGCTTTTTTCAATATTCAATTTTGTTTTCGAGAAGTTTGAGTCTTTCACTTGAAAAATAGGGTTATTGGTAGCCTATTTTTGGGGGGACATGCAGCTTTTAAAAATTCACATTAAAGGGGTGGGCAGCAAGGACCTTGGTGGGCAGTTATAAAAGAAAAAAAACACTTTTATACTTTAAGAGATTGGGTTGCTGTTTATAGTCCCGAAGTTTGAAGTCATTCAGTTGGAAAATGTATGTCAAGGTGGATTTCGAGATAGTCATTTTGGGAGTGCAAAGACTACTACCGCTGCGTTGTCATAGCAACCATACAATTAAATATGAAAATTTTATATTTTTAATCGGTTTGAAGGAATGCTGAATATGAAAGGCTAGGTTACAAATCTTTCAGTCACGAACAAAAAATATGACCCTTAGGATCCCCCCCACACACACACACACACACTTAATCCAGACTCTAGATCAGGATATCTCCTAGATCTGGCGCAAAACCGAGATTGTCTTAATTCATATATCTAGAATCTAGATCTTTTTAGACGCTTAATCTAGATGTTAAGATCTAGATCTAGCCTAGATTCTACAGAATTCAATAAAACTAGTTAGGATGGGGATAAAACTATTATTCATTAACGTGCGTTCATCCCCCTACCATCAGTGTGTAAAATGCATCCTAAAAAATTAGGCCCATTTAATGCTGCACGTTGCTGTGTTCGAACAAAGTACAACATCAGATCAGTACTTTACCCTCGCTTCATTCATTTATACAAGTTTACACTGTGTTCAGAACGCATTACTAGTATAGGCCTACTCTTTAATTGTGACAAACAATGTTATAGCGGTTGAGAGTATGACCGTTTCTATATTTCTTCATCAGCCAACTTGAAATTTATGACAAAGCACTATGATGCTTAAGAAAGTCATAACATCACGTCAGTATGACAGTATTGTTACTTTCTATGTTATGATTCAGAATATTTTGTCCCCCTTCACAAACGACAGGTTTACGTTTTGTCACAGACTCAATAGAGACCTTTAGCACACGCACCGTGTCTCAATACGCGTACGTGAAAATCGGGAAAGCAGATTGAGAAACTATAAAAATAATGAAACCAGTTTCTAAAAATAGAACGTCTGTGGGTCTATTTTTAGAAACTGGTTTCATTATTTTTATAGTTTCTCAATCTGCTTTCCCGATTTTCACGTACGCGTAGTGAGACACGGTGCGTGTGCTAAAGGTCTCTATTACAACAAAAAGAAAAGAATGTTAATACTTAAAATTGAAAAAAAATAATATGCACATACCTATCATTCGAAATACCTTCTGAAAACCAAAATGTACTTTGCAAACATTGTACTGATACATAAAAATGAAAAAAAAATGACAGCCCAATTCGCATACTTTCTCTTTCTCTCCACTTACATCATCATTGACAACCAAGATCACAATGGCTGCCTCGTTTTGCCCATCCTGGAATACCAAAGCCCCTGATGCTGGGGTCAAGTCTTGCTGATCAGCCGGCAACACGCTCCAGGGGACAGTCACCTGACCATTGGTGCCCCATGCTCGCTGCACTAGGACTGTCACATTCAGCTGTTGTCCGGCTTGCCCTTCACCTGATTTGGTCAATGTATGTTACAATACAACATTAGGCCTAAATATGTTATAAGACTCATAATCTTTTGATAGACTTTTTGTATCAATTTAACAAGAGAACATTGAAATACATGTACTACACAAGTTCTAATTTTTTGGCATTGAATTCAGAACCAAAGGTGATGGTGCGTAAAAATCGTCAAGCTTTTGTAGAACTAAAGCAAAGACAAAAAAGGATATTACCTTTCGGGTCATTTCATTTTTAGTTTTGATATCATACACACTCATAGATTTTCAAGTCTCGAAACAATTGTTAAATAATCTGCACCATCTCTGATGTCAGTTAGTTAAGACACAATATCATTTAAAATAAAGTTTGAAATGGTTAATTCCGCCATCTATGTTTCGCGGACGAACTGTTCGTTACAACATACAATCTTTTGTTTAAAAAATTTCAGCTGTCTAATAATGGAGACTAATCCGAAATTCCAACTAAACTCATCCACATTATATAGCTCTTCAGGTTTATTTTTGTGGTAAAATCGATGTAATTTTTATGTCAGTTTATCTAACTTAAGATGCTCAAAGTATTAATTTCTTTCATTTGCCAAGCCTAGAAAGTAAAAAAAAAGATTGTGAAAGACTTGTATCTCTTACATGCTAATTAATCTCATTGTGTGCCTTAAACAAGAGAAGCCTACGTCTTTGATAATTTGATTTGGTTCTTAGATTTCAGCATTCACAGCACAGACAGCTAGGGACGTGCAACGGTAACATTTCAGTACATGTGAGAATTCAAAGGGAAATCACCAGGGGAGGATGAAATACCGGCGGAACTACCCCAAGCACTAGCCCCAAGTGGAAAGGAGCAATTGCAGATCCTTATCAATGATATTTATACGTCCGGAACACCACCTAGGGACTTCACAGTCGGTGTATACATCCCTATTCCGAAAGTTAACAAAGCGACAAAGTGCTCAGACCATCGCACAATCAGCCTAATCTCACACGCCTCAAAAATACTTTAAAAAATCATCATTCATAGGATGAGTCCGATGATCAATAGACCTCTTGACGAGACACAACTGGGATTTAGAAAGATGTAAGGCACTCGGGATGGCATATTTCTCCTTAGAAACATCATCGAGCGATTGGCCGCACACCAGAAAGATCTCCACGTGTGCTTCATTGATTATACCAAGGCGTTTGACAGGGTGAATTATGCCAAACGGATAGAAGTTTTGACAAAAGCAGGAGTACCAGACCACGAGAGAAGGCTCATTGCGGAATTGTACTGGAACCAAACGACAAAGGCGAAAACAAATTCTGGAACTACAGAGGATATTAACATCTTGAGAGGCGTCAGACAAGGATGCATTCTCTCGTCAGTCCTCTTCAACCTGCACGGCGCATTCTTTTTGCAAGAAGCACTGGAGGAAAAGAGAGGGATTTCTTCGAATGGCGTAAATATTACAAATGTGAGATATACTGACGACACGGTTATTATGGCAGAGACACCTGAGAGCCTCCAGCAGATGCTCGACAGTATAGCCGAAAGCTGCAAATCTTACGGGATGGAAATGAATGCCAAATAGACAAAAACTATGCATATCGGAAAAGAGAAATAGAAAATATCCATACTAACCGAAGGAACCCCACTGGAGAAAGTGACAAAGTATCAGTATCTGGGGCATATATACTAACAAAGACGTCTCAATGAAGAAAGAAATAGACATAAGAGAAGGCAAGGGCAAAGTTTTGGAAACACAAAGAGCTGCTTCGAAGGAATATAAACATAGACACGAAAAAGAGGATTCTACAATGTTATGGCTTCTCGGTTTTTAACTAAGGGTCCGAAACATGGACCTTCAAAAAAGTAGTCAAAGATAAAATAAAGTCCTTTGAAGTGTGGTGCAACATAAGAGACTTGAGAATATTTTGGAATGGGCACAAGACCAACGAAGACGTACTACAAGCGGCGGATGTAACAGAAAGATTGCTAGACCAGCTGATAAAGAGCAAATTGCGCTACACTGGTCATGTTATAAAGGGGAGCTCGTGTTTTGTTTTGCAGCTAGCCCCGCAGTGCAGAATTGAGGGCAGAAGAGGTAGAGGACGTCCTAAAAGGAGCTGGACTGACGACATCAAGCAATGGACCCACTATCGTACATATGGAGAAATCAAAGGGAAAGCTGAGAGTAGAAAGGAATGGAAAGTCATGGTTGCCAACCTTCGGACCGAAGAAGGCACTGAATATACAAGAATTCAACACAAACTCGAAGCGTTACTATGTTCGTACCTGTGGTCACGACAGTCGGGTCTGTATAAAATTGAATTACGCCAAAGGGGTTGTCACTGCCAAGGATGGTAATTGAGACTGAAGTTCTCTCCCCTAGCACAGAAGGGGGATTTCCCATCGGGGTTAGCGCGAGTGTGTACCGAGCTGATACCTGAAAAAGTCATGATTGCGCAAATTTGTTAACCCTTAGTTAAAAAACCATTACAATATCATATCATATCATTCAAGGCCAAATAGATTTATCATCTTTTAAACGCCCTAAAAATCAAAGAAAACTACAATTAATCAAAAACATATTTATAGACATCAATTTACAACTATAGAAACAAAAACCAATCAAAATCATATTTAAGAGACACCCGTTCACGATTAACATGGTTTTTTAAAAACATTATTTAACGATGATGCATTTTTAGTCTTATATTGCAAGGTACTCCAAAATTTAATTGTTCTCTGGATAAACCAACAATGTCTTATGTTTGTTTTGCACCATAAAAAAAATTGAAATTACCTCCTTTTGTGAGTGTAATGTTACATTAGGCAAAAAATCTGATGACTTCAAGAGATGGTTTAACATAAGCAAAATTAACTACAAATAAATTTACTTCACGGTATAGAAATACAATTGCAAAATGTCAAAAACAGAAGCATGCTTGCTTTGTGGACATATTGATTATCTTTGAATAAAGAAAATTTTGCGTAAAGTAAAACTTAATAATTGTACCTAACAAATACACCAGTTTACAAACGAATTTCAAATGAGCGAACATTGAATCTCCCTTCCTAAGCCTCAGTTATTGGGGTGAAACTTTTAATGGAACCCCAAAGAAAGGCACAAAAGATGAATAGCTTGTTATCCCTAAGCGTCAGAATATTCTTTACCGACTATGATGGCTATTAAATCTCTTCTATTAGTCATTAGATAAGACAGTACCGATTCAAAACCTTCTCGTTTGGAAGCTAAAAGAGTAAAAACTTCATAAGAAAATGGAAATATCTGAATTGATAGATTTATGGATAAACATAAAGTTAAATTGATAGATAGATATATAGAAGCAGTGACAAACAAAAATCAAGACATAATAATAATAATAATAATAATAATAATAATAATAATAATAACAATATAATAACAATAATACTAAATGATCTTTATATAGCGCTTTACCACTGCCTATGGCGATGCTTAGAGAGCTTTACATAAATAACACTTGCTTTAAAAATTACATGAAAAAAACAGCATGGAGATCCACAAAGACATAAATTATTGTAAAATTCCTGATTTAAAAAAAAAACATAGTTAATTAATCAGTAGATTTGAAGATAGTTGATTACTATAATGTCAGCTATTATAAAACACAACAGTTTCCATAAAACATTACCTTAAAACGTTATCACAATATCACCCAATTATACATAAAAGCAGATTTTTTTTTGGATATGGTACATTTATAATATTAATGATAAAAGAAAACCAATGAATGTCTTATTAAGACGCAGTGCCGTATGCCTTTAAAAACGAAAATTAATGGTGCTTAAGTGCTTTTTTGAAATTTTTCTCTTCTTCTATGTGACGTAGAGGCTTTTGTAAAGAGTTCCAGAATTTTGGACCTAAATAAGAAAAAACATCTTTCACCAAGAGTTTTATATCGTTAGCGAGGAACAACTAATATTTTGTTAACATTAGAAGACCGTAAAGCTCTCCCTGGTTGGTATAATTCTAGCGCTTCTTGAGTGTATGCTGGTCCACGCCCATTTATACTTTTATGACTAATGAGGGCAATGTTATATTCAATTTCCTCTATAACTGGGAGCTAGTGTAAGCTATGTAATATTGGTTTTGCATGATCTCTTTTCTTACAGCGCTTTACGACGCGAGCAGCATTGTTTTGAACAACTTGTAACCTAGATAAACATTTAGATGACAGACCGGCTAACAGACTGTTGCAATAGTCTAGCTTTGAGTTTGAGAGCACTAAAGATGACATAAGTGTCTTGGCCACATCCCACATCAGTTGTAAGGTAATTACGAATCGATGCAATATTTCTTATTTGGTAGTGCATACTCCTGCATAAGTTATTTATTTGTGGTGTCATGGAAAGTTCATCATCCATAATAACGCCATAGTTTTTCACCATCTTACTCAAATCATACAGATAGATAAAATCATGGTCAATCTAAAGGAAAACAAACAGCACAAATTAAAAGGCTATACAGCAGCTTAAATACATAAAGATACAGGTGTAAAATCCTTAAAGATTTTTCATACCCAGGAAATGTTCCGGTTAAAAAAATGTAAATATCCAAACAAACAAATAAGGCACCAATGTTGAAAAAATTTCCTATTATTTATAATATTTTTTGCGTTAAATATTTTACTTCTTGCGCTTGTTTTCTGAGAGAGAGAAAGAGAGAGAGAGAGAGAGAGAGAGAGAGAGAGGTAGTCTATTTGAAAACATACATAAGTTTTTTAAAAAATGGGTTACCTCTGGTATTCCATCCGGTATGGCCACCACCCTTGCCCTCGCTTCTCGTTCCCCAGGCGAGAATGTCATGACATTCGTTGCACCGTAGAACTGCTCTTCTCCAGCAGGCGAGATAGAATAACGCACTGACCTTTCTTCTAGTAGACCACCTGTCCTCTCGACAATCACCTGGACAGCGCCTTCACCCTCCTGGTGTACAGTTATAGAAAAATATTGCAATAGTAGCCGTAAATTAATAGTACTAGTGGTAGTAGTAGTGGTAGTAGTATTAGTAGTAGTAGTAGTAGTAGTAGTAGTAGTAGTAGTAGTAGTGGTAGTAGTAGTAATAAAAGTAGTAGAAGTAGTAGTAGCAGTAGCGGTAACAGTAGTAGTAGCAGCAGTGGTGATGGTGGTAGTAGTTGTAGTAGTAGTAGTAGTAGT
>BMAT01010758.1:110873-125068 GCA_019649035.1 Elysia marginata
GTAGTAGCAGCAGCAGCAGCAGTAGTAGTAGTAGTAGTAGTGGTAGTACTAGTAGTAGCAGCAGCAGCGGGAACAACAACAAAAGTAGCACTAATGTAAAGTACATTTCATCATTAATGTTCCCTTGCTTTTATTCATCAGTATTACTTAAAACATTTCACAAATGAAAAACTACTTTCATTTTTTTTACTTTTATGACAGCAAATCGTTGCTGAGCTCTAAACTTATCAATTTCTTAAATCTATACCTTCCATAGCTAAAGAATTAAAGCAAGCAGTCATTTTATTAACTGTTTTCAATTTCCATCAACATCTGTATGACTATGACGCAAAACTAAATAACGAATTTTTAGAGAGAAGTGTATAAAGACAATAAAATATTTGCGCAAATATTAATTGATTGCTTTATGTTAGCGGGAAAGCTACTCCGTGGAAATTGTTGAAGTTCAGCAACAGAGGAAACAATACATTGTGGACATTTATTCTTAGACATTTTGTTTTTCACCACAATCGTTGGAAAAAGTGAGAGAGCAAAAAATTTCGGGGGTGTACTCTACTAAAATTTTTATTAAGTTATAGAGAATTTTGCCTTGGAAATCATACATGAATCTAAAAAGCACCCAGGCTTTTTTTTTTGTTGCATAATCTAAAGGATCGCTCAATTTTTCATATCGTTTGAAGGAATTTTATCCATTACTAAAAAATATTTTAAATATTTATTAAGAGGTTTGAATGTATCACTCGGAACAAAAAAATATGCAAGAACGAAGACAAGTACTGTATCCTATAACGTGATCGTAAAGCTAAGCAAGTCCTAGTACCATAATATCCAGATCAGAACTACAAGGGTATACAAGCTGGGCTAAGAGGTCGCACGGTGGCATGGCATGTGTGTGATGGTGTGTGTGTGAGGGGGGGTGACGACTGGTTCAGTACAATAGATCAGTGTTGCACGGGATTTGTTCGTGAATAGCGCAGGAATGCAAACTACATGAACAATCTATTAATCTATTAAGAAAGTACACGAGCTACACACGATGCCGAACAGTGTTGCAAATTCTAAACGCTCGACGTATTATACCTGGCAAGACACCACTGATCTATAAAGTTAGCCGGTTTTCCCGTTTTTAACCATTCTCAATATTAGACCAAACTTACCTCAATTTCAAAAGAGGCCGCCATCTGGGGAGAGAACTGTATAACCCCTCCAGGGTTGTCATTCGAGAGGACATCTATAACGATAGAGGTGGCGCCTGGTCTTAGCCTTTGTGTATTTGACGGTTCGATGCTGTCCAGGTTAACAACGACACTCTCTGTCAACTCAGGGATATCATCTGCCTTGATGCCAATGTTGATGAGAACTTCCGACATACCTGGTATCCGAGTAAACAAAAAATGTCGATATTGTCTAACAGTTTTTAGGCGATAGATTCAGGCTGAATCAGGCGCAAGTCGTATTAAAAAAAACACTTTTATATGAAATGTTCAACCGTTTTCATTTGATTTGAAATCATATGTGTCAGGGTAAAAAAAGATGAAATCTAAAAAATACACTTTCAAGAATTAAAAGAAAAACAACATAATACGTCAAATTTTGACTTATGCATGATTTGCCCAAGCTCACTTAAAATAAAACGGAACGGTTGCAAATAACAAAATTTGATATTATTTTATATGCATAATTGTGTGGTATTTCATAGGCCGTGAAAGGTTCTAAAAAATACCCGCACATGCTTGGTTAAAAAGTACAGATAGGGAAAAAAAACCAACACATGTTAAGTATTGAACCTTTTCCTACCTTGAATTTCAAAAAGTTTAACACAAAGAGAGAGAGAGAGAGAGAGAGAGAGAGAGAGAGACAGACAGACAGACAGACAGACAGACAGAGAGAGAGAGACAGACAGACAGACAGAGAGAGAGAGAGAGAGAGAGAGTATATGAAGTCAACATTTACCAGTCTCTAGAACAACAGTTCCTGACAAATCTTGCACGTCATCTGCTGTGACGTCATTTCCGGAAACCGACCACCTGACGACCGCCCGTCCGCTCAGCCCTTCTCTGCTCACCAACAGTCCAACCTTACATGCAAATCAGAACTAATACATTAAAACCAAAGCCTCTATTCATAAAAAACTTTTTTCTCAACATTTTATTTATATATGAATAACTGATATCAAAAGCATCACCGACTCCATTTCCATACTGCTTTCACTTAAATCTTGTGTTTCTCTTGTAGTAACCAGTTTAAGTAAGCCAATTTTTACATAAATGTTTACATAAACTGCTACTAAACCTTTTCTTGGCACAAATTCAGGTTTTTTAAAGAAACATGCTCTTTATGCATTTATCCCCATGAGTGCTCATACATTTTAATTATAGTAAGCAACATCCGAGGGGATGCTCATGTTGACATACTTAAACTGATAAATACAGTAGTTAAAGTCCCTGAGGACCTTCAGAGAACATTTTATCTATTGTTGTAATACAATAAAAGCTTGACTAAAATGCAGATATAATGACTGGAGGACTGCACTCTTATCAATAATGCCTAAACCATGTAAAAAAAAAAAAAAAGAAAAGTGCAACACGCACAAAACGAACTTTTCGATTGTATCACGACTACAGCGATCTATGAGTTTGGTCTTTCATTTTATAAATAACAAAAAACTTATTACCATTGTGACCCCCTCTTCGGGCTCGTCTACAAACTGGTTGGTGACATTGAAGAATCCTGTTTCCCCATTGGCCTGCGCTGCTTGTACTAACACGGTGGTCTGAGGGCGAAACTCACCAATTGTTGGCCCGTTGAACGAGCCGAACCTGGGAGCAGCTGAGAAGTCAGATGGACAGCAAAACCAAAGTTTGAACAATTTACACACATCGCCTATTAGACGAGAGCTTGAATTTGTTCGAAAGAAGTAACTGGGATCTGATTGGAAATTTTAAGAGAATATACAAACAACGCTAAGCTCAAAAGGAGCGGGTGGTCTTTTAAATGATTGGTCGATTCATTTTAGGTTTAAAATTCAAGACCTTCTCTCTGAATAACTGTCACAAAAAAGTATAAGCATTCAAACGTATTGTTAGGAAGAAAAAAAAAACAAATAAAAAGACCACCAAAGCAAGGCAACAAAAAACAAAACAAGCACACAAGTCATAATAAATAAGAGCTTAAAGAAGTTTCAGAATTTAAACCATAGTTATGCATTTATGTTTTTTCTAACTGTTTCTTATTGCTTCCAACAATTTTCTTTTAAATGTGAAGGTCAATTTCAAATCATTCAGCCTTCAATTTTCCTGAAAACTAATCATGAAAAGACAACTCACGCTCCTCAAAGCTAACACTCTCGATGACCGCTGTGAACTGTCCACCTACTGACAGGAAAGCCGAAGCTTTTAGGTCAAAGTCCACCAGAACTGGATCTTGTCCCTCAGGAAGAACAAACGTTTCACTGGATGCCTCCAGCACGTCACCTGGTGTGCGAGAAAACGCACAGAATTATGAAAAGCAAAATTTTAGGGGCTAAAGAGTTTGCTGAGGTGCCAACCCCTAACCAACCGACTCCAGTACTTTGAAGCCACTTTTAATTATTATTTTCCAAAGCATTTTAGAAGTCTCATCCACGACAAGATCCAAATGGAATACATATATAGATCGTGGATATGTGCAGGTTTACTCATGTAAGTTTCTTAATCCTTGGTGTTTGAATTGTTTAATTTTTCCATTGGGTGTGTTTAAAGAAAGTTTTGAGTTTATCCTCACTGTAATGCCTCATATTTTACAACTAAGATGAGGTGGTGCAATTTGCATACTATTATAGGCCTAGACTTCATAGATAGTCTTCAGACTAAAATTGGTATTGATTGGCAGCTCTGCAAATACAAAAAAAAATGTTATATCCTCATGCCAGTAGCATGCGGCACTTTGTTTGACTACGACAGCGTTGCTTCGATACCCACTGTCTTATCAAAACTAAGTTTGTCAAAGGATTGGTGTATGAACAATTTTTAGCGCATTAGCTTTATGTCAAAGTGTTTCTCTGTGTCACGTCATTACAAGTTGCCTCTCCTGCCATCTAAAAGGTGAATTTTTGCATATTTTAAAGATGAAACGAAACGCCAAAATTTATCTTTGTATGTTCAGTTCAAATAAAATTTTGGAGCAGTAACATTCAAACCTCAAATAGTTTTTTTTTTTTTTACCTTCTTCTCTCTGTTCATAAGAATCTTCATACTGCACTGTTATGTTAGCCAGAAGATTTCGCTCTCTGCCGCCAGATCTGGTCACTGATAGCCTCAAAGTCCTGGGCGTTTGGGTCTACAAAGATAGAATGAAGAAATAAGGAGAGAACAAGAGTAAGGCGAAGAATAAGATCGATAGAGCAAATAAAATTGCGAGTAAAAAGTAAAAGACAGCGAGAGTAAGAGAGAGTGAGAAAGAGAGATAGATAGAGAGAGAGAGAGAGAGCGAATGAGTAAAGAAGGGGAGGTGGATTTAGGGAATTATTACTCGAAATGCACAATAAATTCCTATGCTATGAAAATATGGGAAAACTATTGGTTTTGTGGAATAAAATAGACATGCAAGCTACAAAATCCACTGAATCAAACATTTTTACCGTTGAACCCTGCAACTGGTGAAGTACTTTTATAATGTTAGAGCAACAGAGTAATATGAGGAATGTTTTGTCCAGTGAGAATAAAACTAGAAAAGCCCAATGTATACAGAATACAAGCTTAGCGAAATTTATCATCAAATAAATTTGATACCTTCTGATTGTGTTTCGACCTGACACCTCTAACTTGTGTAATACCAGATTACAGATGCCAAGCTGATATTATTCTAACCGGCATTGTCCATTTTCATTTTGGTAATATGCCTAAAGCCAGTGCCTGACGTTTTTATTAGGTGATATTGCCTATGTAAGGTTTAGATAGGGGATGCTCAACGAAACCATGGGATTCTTCAAATTTTGTTCTGCACTAAGAGCGATATCCACCTCAGCATACAAGCATGGTACACTGCTTCTTCTTAAATCGAGTTTGAGGCTGTATCACTCCAGTCGTGACCGACAGCGGTATATAGCAAAACAAACGCTAGGTAATCTTGTACGGAAAGCATTATCTTAAACAAGTAACCCATTAAACTGCTTCATGAATGGTAGCAGTCAACGTCAGAAACCCTGCATGTAGACTAAGTTATTTTCACAATAAAGGAGCCTCATAGCGTCAATAAAAAACAACAAACCTTCTGGAGACTGTGCACATAATGTAAAAATAGCATTTCTCTATCATTATCAAGATGCCGGACGCTCCCGGAAGTTGGAGTAAAACTTTTTTGTGCAGTGAAAAAATGACTCCCTAATTTACGTGGGTCTGTATTGATCCTTGGCACAAAAGAGTTATGCTCCAACTTCCGCGGTCGACAACCATTTTGATAGCGAAATGCAACATTTTTGCAATGTGCAAACCCTCAATAGTCTCAAACTCTAGAATAAAATAAAAAATCTAAGAATGAATACTTTAATGTGAGACATTTAAGCACAGCAATCTAAAGCAAACTGGTACTCACCGTAAAGAGCGCGTGATCAGTGCCTGGACCAAACTCCACAGTACCGTAGACGTTATCGCTGTCCTCTACGAGCAGCCTGGCCACCGTGACACCCTCCACCTCGGCGTTGCCCGTCACAGAGTTGGGGATGAGGTTCACGTCGAACATCTCGGCAGGCTCTGGCGTGTTATCCTGGACAACGGTCAATGTAATGCTCGCCTCGTTCTGGCCATCAGCAAAAACAAGTGTTCCTTTGGGAAACAACAAAAATATGGAGCTGAAAGGATTTCAATACAGAGAAATACAATCATACAGAAAGACCGATCGATAAATGGTTAGGTAGGTGAGAAACCCAGATCTTACTTACATATTACTTGTTACAATATTGCTTCACTGCCCGTTCGAAAGCTCTTCGGGCGACTGATCGTGGTGCTGGGCTACCTCCCCGTTTTGTTGTATTGATGGTTATATATATGGTTCAACTTCATTTCAAAGGTAATTTTTTTACTATCTTAATTATTTTGAATGGTTTTCTACAAATCTGCTAAGTTTTGGTCATGGGGTTTCATGAATTTAAGAAAAAAATTTTTACCCAAAGGGCCAATCGGCCATCGGTAGGCCTATAACTAGTATAAGATATCGGACATTAGTCTCCTATTTAGGCTCTACTGGTCGAATCTGTGATTGTTTTAGGGGAGAGACCGAAGCTTTTATTTTGACAGCCACTGAACATCAAGCGTTAACTTTTGCTTTAAAAACAAAAGGACCATTGGAATCAGGGCAAACTGTATTTCAGTAAGGAAAGAATTATGGCTATAACCTAACCTCGAACAGGTCCAATGTCTTCGGTAACGGGAACAGAAGCTCCTCGGTCCCGCGTGACCTCCCACTGTACCGTAACCTCACCGAACGTGCCCTCGTAGCGGTGTACTTGGAACGTGACCGAGCTGAACGTGTCTTCGTTGACCCGCTGCAGCGGTCTCTCCCCGTCAGACGTCGCCTGAAAGCTGAGAATGCCGCTAGGGTTGTCGTTAGCGTTGATGATTACATTGGTCACACTTGGAACGACCAACTCCGCCTCACCCTGGGACAGAGAGAGAGAGAGAGAGGGGGGGGGAGAGAGAGAGAGAGAGAGAGAGAGAGAGAGAGAGAGAGAGAGAGAGAGAGAGAGAGAGAGAGAGAGCACTGACAATTTTATAAACTGCATCAGATTTATGTCTCTTTTGAATATAGAAAGATAAGCTTCATTTTAAAATCTAAAAGATAAATTTGTTTGCCAGGACTCGTTAGGTGCACCCATGACAAATTAAAACGAAACAGGAGATATACCATTTTGAAAGGTTTTTTTTTTTCATAACTACTCTAAAGCATTTTGTTTTGTCAAAACTATATTTTTTTCAAGATAACCATGTAAGAAAAAAAGAGGCTGATTGCTACTTCGCATAAAATTTAACAGGATTATCAGTTACCGAATATAATAGTGGTCAACATTTATCCGCTATAAACACCACAAAGGCGCATATTCGTTCAATTAAATATCCGACTTTATACTATTTAATGGCGAAGAAAAAACACTAACAC
Organism: Elysia marginata; assembly: GCA_019649035.1. Taxonomy (NCBI): domain Eukaryota; kingdom Metazoa; phylum Mollusca; class Gastropoda; family Plakobranchidae; genus Elysia; species Elysia marginata. Next base: position 118,005 of record BMAT01010758.1, read on the forward strand.
AATGAGAATGATTACAAGCATTTAACTTGACCCACGAATAACGATTTTGCCTCCGAATTCAAATCGAGCTAAAAGGTTAGTTTAAATCCAAGACAAATAGACCCAAATGTTGTAAAAACATAGACTGAGGCAATGCCAGCTCCAGCAAGTCAGTTTCCAATGGTCCACATTATTTAAAAAAAAATATGTAATACCTTGTGTATTTTTTGGCGTGTGTTAATCTACTGCCTACTTTTTTTTAAGTTAACCTAATGCTATTGATCATAATTCCTAAACGTTTTCACCTAGATCTACCTCTAAACTGAAAAGCCTGATTCGAAAATATTCCTCCAATTCTGGAGTGTTGTCGTCTTTGATGAGAAAAGAAATCGTCTTCCTAGTCTCCATAGGCTGGAAGGTCAGAGCGCCGTCTGTTCCTTCAAAATCTTGCGGCTCAGTCGCGCCTCCATTTACATCCACCTCAAAGCTGTATCTCAACGTTACCAGATGGTTAATATTGCCAAAAGGGGATCGTTGGCCTTCATCATCCAACCCTCTCGTCACGTCAACGGTGACTGTTTTTGAATTTGGCCCTTCTTCAAATCGGTACTGGCTCTGAATTAGAGAATACAACATAACTAAACGATAGTAAGTGCATACCACACACCTATTTCTCGATCTTAGGCTAAATGCAACACTGATGGGTTTTAAAAAAAATATATATTGTAGCTCTGGTAAAAAAATCAACCAGGGAGATATAAGTCTTCCTGAAACCCCCTTGCTTGCAGACAATGTTCAAGGTTTCCTATGTCTGAATCCTCGTCGCTCTATTGGTATTTACAAGATATATTTTTCTATCTTTCTTCAAAGTTATCCATTAAACCATTTTTTCATACAGTTTCCTTAAAAGTTTGTAGACAAAACTTAATTGTCGAAGAGAAGAAAAATTCATGATTTGTTGTGTTTCGGAATTTACACTTACTTGTATGTTCATGACACAATAAAGTGCAGTAGCATAATAAATTCAAGTTCATTTCATTATCAAGTTAAAAATTTTAAAACATTTATGTCAACTAGGGGAAATCCAAGTTTTTCAGATTTAAAATTTTTCTATTCTGTAAATAATTCAAACTTTAGCTTTTCTATAGGGCCGGATATTTAATTTAAAATAAAATACAATATTAGTACTTTAGTGAATTTTTCTGCTGAAAGCCCCTAAAATCAAATTTATTCGATCGACTTGAACAGACTTACCCTGGTTGCGTTTCCTATTATGTTTGGAAAAGATCATATGCAAGGAAGAAATTAGAAGACAAAACCTTGTTAACTCACACTAGAAAACCGGACAGCAGCGTCATTGGCTTGAATAACAACCTCTGTCATGGTACTGATGACTCTGGCATCATTGGAAGCTGATATCAACGTCACAAAGAAGCTTTCGTCTCTCTCAGGTATCTGATGAGCGAGATTACGAGATATTGTCAGAGAGAGAGAGAGAGAGAGAGAGAGAGAGAGAGAGAGAGAGAAAGAGGGGGGTCGTTTAGGATTAAGAAGTAGAGATAACGAAAAAAAAATTGAGAGAGAGAGGAAGACAGAGACAACAGAGCAGAAAGAGAGAGAGAGAGAGAGAGAGAGAGAGAGAGAGAGAGAAAAGGGGAGGGAGCGAGAAAAGTACACTTAGTAAGAGAATAGTACATATAAACAAGAGCAATTTTGGAGATAAAGTTACAAAACCCTTTGATGCGCTAACCTCGTGTCAAAACAATTCTGCCTTCTCATTTGTGATCAAGTATGCAGTTTGCGACGTTTGCAGTTTTCTTAAACTGACAAAACTGTGATTTTATTAACAGATATTCATTGCATATGTACTTTTAAAGAAAACTAAGGTCTTGTAATGGCAATAAGGTGGCACTCATTAATTTTTACAGAGCCATTGTGGAGAGCACCTTAACTCAATCGATTATTGGTTGGTTTGATGGAACAGCAAAAAAGGACATTAAAAGACTGAACTCAATTGTCATAAACGCACATAAGTTAATTGGTTTTAATCTGCCATCTCTTCAAAGTTTATCGGAAGAAAGAATGTCAGCCAGAACAGAAAAGATTTTGAAAGATGACCCCCATACAGTAAGAAAATATTTTTTTGTTCCCCACTGGCGGAGATTAAGAACGTTCAAAAGAAACAAACCATTAATAAATAGCTTCTTTTTGCAAGCCATAAAACATTTAAATGGAACTACAATTAAGAGATTATTCTAATTGAATCTTTTCATAAATTAAGGACACATAAGGATGAGATGTTACTTTGAGTGGGATGGGTTAAGAAAAGTGCATAATTATATTTCTTGTTCGTTGTGACAAAAGAGAGAAAGTGCTAAATCCATTCTTGTCGACAAAAAAAGTGTTATTTAACTACTAAAACACCCACACTCGGCTGCACCAATGCGGTTTAACATTAGTCGGACTTAGCGCTAAGCCAGACTTGGCTATATGGCGCTCGATGTTTCACTTGAATACCTGTTGCACGAAGTGTGGTTTAGGTGAACCAAGGTTGGATCGAGTGGTGCAGTTTAAAGTGACTTGCTTGCTTGATAACGCTGGGGTTTCCCGCATTTATACTTTCAGTTTTGTCAAAATAATCGCAAATCATGACAATTATTATCGTGTACGTTTTTATCTTTGAAAAGAGATAACTGTTACATGTACTTTCTTGTTATTTACAAGATGGGCGCGATGTTTGAGACGAATGCCTCGTCCTTGGAAGATAATGAAAACGAGAACAAAATATACAGCTCATGAAAAAGAACTGCTATTAGCAATATTAATTTAAAGCCTTATCTTATGATCGAGGACAAAAGAAACGACAGCACCATCAACAACAACAACAACAAAATAACAAAACAAACAAGAAGCATGAGAGCAAGTTACAAAGGAACACAGCAGCAACGAAAAAGTTGAGAAACGAGATACTGCAAATATAAAGTCTTTATGAACCGAAAATTAAAGCGAAAAAAAAACATCACGCAAGGCACAAGAAATAATGCTTACAAATGGCGGTGGTGGTCCAGCAGAACCCATGCACAAAATGCCTGACTCTGACGGGATTATCAACTTACTACCAAATCAGTTTGCGGCTATAGAAAATGAATTCGATGAGGATCATATAATATATAATTACCCTTTAAACAGGAGATAAGAGTTTTGGTTTTAATTGGTTCATTTGAACTTGTTTTTAACTGCATTTAAATGTACAGAGAAACTAATGCCTGTTCACAGGGTGCCCGAAAACTGAAAGAAAGTGCTTTGAGGGGTAGGGGTAGAGGTTCGAGTGCAGGGAACAGGTGGCATGAGCCTGTAACATCAGATGCGATATCATACTTCAAGGATAGTGAGAGGGAGGGAGGCGGGATAACAAAGAAGCAAAGGCAGATGAATTTGCCACTTATAAATTAGATTTATTTATTAATAAGTTCACTGTTCATATAAAACCAACATAATCTAGTACAACTGTTTCTTTGTCGAGGGTTATGAAAAGCAAAATGTAGATAAGAAATGAGTGATTTTCCATGTGAGGTTCACATGCACAGTCGCATGAGAAAACAATCATGCCACCGACATTATGACCATCTACGCCATCAGCTGAGACATGTCTCGTTTTGGTTGTGACATCTGGTAAAAATAGGGCAGTTTCGGGTGGCCATTATCTTCAAGTAAATGACCATGTAGTCCTCTGTTGTAGAGTCTCACAGATAACACTGTTACGAAAAATCCTTGCCTCATGGGCAGATCTAGACCATCTTGCTACAAGACTCAATATTCTAGGATTTTCATCACACACAGATTATGTGTTAATTGAAAATTACACCTTTCTGTTCCGATAATGGACGGATAATGTGGATGGGAGTACAATCTATACAACCAATAACGCCTGGAAATCCTGCAATTTCAGAAAAGTCTTGTTTAACGCTGTTTAGTTTAGCGTAAACTGGAAAAGAAACAAAATCCTGATATTTTTTCTGCAGCAGTATAGGCCGCCCAATGAACAATTCTTCAAGTAGTAAATTTATGAATCCCAAATAGATCTACGTCGACATCGGTCATCAAGAAACATTCTGTTGCAAGGAACCTTATCAAAGTCAATGCATGCAGTTTAGCAGGAACAAAAGCATTCCTTAAAGTCTGGTGGGATGTGGCCTCTCGCACCATTTCCTTTAAATCCATAGCTGTGTCCTGTCTAAAACGACTTCGGATCTGAAATTCCCCGTCTTTAATATGATTATCTCTAAAGCATATAAACGAGTTTATTCTATCTCTCATAAGTTGCCGCGGTAGATACAAGAATACAAGAATTTCCATCGGTGAGGGCGCTAGGCCCCTCGATGATCTTGAGGTTTTCAAACCCGACCACCTTGGGAGGATCGAAGCACTGTGTAGTGGGAAGTTGGTGCTGTATTTGTAGTCCCAAAGGAGTCCATCGATACTGTTTTTTTAAAGACTTTTCAGCTAGATGCAGTGACCGTCCTTTGTTGCAAACTAAATTCATTTGCTCCACTTCCTGTATTTATTCTTCAACTTCTTCGTTATAGTTCAAGTAAGTATCCATTTTCTGAACTGTACAAAGTAATTACGAGATTACAAGAGTCTGTTTGAGACTTAAGCCGATATTAAACCTACCCCCTGCCTTGTTTAAGTATCATGTTGATTTCGGCCAGAATTAAGCATGACTTATTCTAAGCCACACTGGCGCAACGGAAAATAAATTTTAAGTCTCAGCTGAGCCGAGATAGTCTTAACCGCAGTTCAACCACGCTAGTGCAACCGAGTGCCAAAGTAACGAACTTACAGCATCATGCCTGATTTGTAGCGATATTTCCGCCTCGGTTTGCTGGGCTTGAAATGTAATAGTTCCTGTCACCGGCTGGATATCCTGGCCTGGAACGGCATCAGCGTCGGAAGAATTTACCTTACACGAGAAAGGGGATAGATGAAGAACTTTAATACCACATGATAAAAGAAATCAGTGTGCATTTGGACTGGTTAAAATGAAAAAAAAATGTAACAACTTTAAACTTTGATACTGGAATAAATAAAAGTTTATCCAAAAAGCTGAAGCTTGAAGATACCTTAAAAAACATAACACTCTTGCACGCAATCATGATTATTCAGCTCTTCCAGCGACTAGTTTTCTGAACTGCATCAAAATATTACTAGAAATATAGAGCCGTGTCTTTTTGACATACCATGAAGTTGACGCTGATTGCACCAAACGCAGACACATCTCTTTTTACTTTAAGTTTGGTCACAGATGTAAAGCTTCTCTCTCTGACAAGGAGAGGTGATGGCTGAGAAAACAAAGAAATTGTTTTGAACATTGTTGTCATTCTGAAAGATAACTATGTGAAAAAGTTAAGTCAGGCCTTTAGAAAATAAGTGCAAAATAAAAAAAAATCTAACACAATATTATACTGCATGCTCACAATAATTAGGTCAAATTAAGTTCACCAAATAATTCTCTATCATCATATTGAAGTGCCGGTATTAATATTATTGATTCTGCCTAAAATGCTCCTCAAAGACAACTTATGAGCTGGTTGTTGTCTTCGAAACTATTTTACATACTAAATCTATGAATGTAGAAAACAAGCCTTTTACAAGTACGAGTAGATTTGTAATTTAACTGCTTTGATAGAATTAATACATTGTGGTCGTTCTGTGACTTTTCATAATCCAGTGGAGTCTTCAATTGTTTCATGCTCTGAACTGAAAACTTCAGTGGAATATTCTAATTATCATTGAAATTTTTTTACCAGTGGAGATCCTAGCATCGAAACTTAAAATCTTTAAATTGTATTTCCGCTCGATCCGGATGTTTCCGCCTTTCTAAAAAAGAAGAACTAGATTCTAGGCTGTTGTGTGTACGCTATCTAATATAAAAAAAACCAGCAACAACAATAATAAACGCAACATCAGCAACATCAACAGCAATAAAAATGTCGATGACAAACCAGTAACAAGAACGATAAATGCAACGAACAACATCTGATTGAGTTACACCTCCTGGAAGACCAACCTACCTCATCAATGCTAAACACTCCATAAGCGTCATCGTTGGCCCTGATGACGACCCGCAGCGTGTTCTTGGCGCCGACTCTGACTGCAGGGTCTAGCGGTTCCAGCCGCATGTAGAACAACTCCTCAGTCTCGGCCACCAGGTCATCGTTGACTGTAAAGGTCACGGACGTCACGCCTCTCTCTCGGGCAGCGTAGCGCGCCACCTGGCTGCTACCTACGAAATCGTTGTCCGGGTCATTAGGAACCTGAAATTCAAGAAACCAGTATTTAGCCTATGTTGGACTGTTATTTATTGAATTGTCTCTGAAACAAGCCAGGGTAATCCGGAGACTTAACTTAGCAAAAAACAATAAAAACAAAAAAAAACAACTGTTTATCATTTTCAGTTTAGTTAGTCTTACTCTAATTTCGTTTAATTATCAAAACAATTTTTTTAAATTTAAATTATAAACGAGTTGAAAAATGAACAAAACTTTTCTCCGCATGTCCAGGAGGAGAAGTTTTGAGGACGGTAGACTACCTTCAAATAGCTTCAGATATAGTTTACATTTTCTTAAAAGAATGTTTGGTTGAGAGAAATATTATATTTACTCACGAAGCTAGATGTCACAAAAGTCGAAATGACTGTGGCGTATAAATGCTATGATTTCAATGTGAATTTTTAACAAACAAAAAATAATAAATGTCTCGCATTCTGCCCAAATGAGTTGGAAGTCGAAAGGCTTAGTTTGGAGATATAGGCTTTTAAAATTTAGTGATGTTCAGATGACAATTTTTTTATTTCAGATATTGACGCCAAAATCATTTCTAAATAGTTTTCCCACCAAATAGTTGTACATGAAAGTAGGGAAGATAAGCTTTTTTCTTGCGCCAAAAACTGACTTCCTTCCAATTTCGACTTCAGACTCATTTGGACTGATTGCAAAAAACTAAGATTAAGAGATTATGAATAAAAGTTCATTGTCCTTTCGAAAGAGAGAAAAGGAGAGAGAGAGATAGATAGACAGAGAGAG
>BMAT01010758.1:145660-159779 GCA_019649035.1 Elysia marginata
AAGCTGTAACTTGGTGTGAGAAAACTAGAGGTCTGGGGGATTCAATTAATGTAAGGTACAGAATTCGTGCATTCTAACAAGTGGCGTTATAAAGCAAAACGCTTTTTTCTTGATTGTGGCAAAACTAGCGCGCAGGTAAGGAGTGGATGTACTGCACTTCGATTGGCAGGGGCAGTATGTACGCCTATATTTCTCTCCACAGTGCCTATCCGTCCACATTTTCGGCTAGTCAGTTCGTTTATCCCTACCTTGCTTAATGTTTTGTTTATTCATGTGTCACACACTAAATATAAGAGACACTGCTTTGATTATGCTTCCACTTTTTTCTTCTCTATTGACTCCTTGGAATAACATGGCTATCTGTCTGGACGTCCAGTTCAAGAGCTATCTAACATTTAATGAGACCTTTTAAAGCTTTGTTGATGCCATGAATGATGAATTCTCTTTCTGACCTCTAGACTATATAACAAATACGATTGTAATTTGCGTCTCCTCTTGCTACAGTAGTTGATGCATCAATGTTATTGTTTACTGTGTTTGATGTCTACAACTATGTGTTAAGCCTGTGGCTGTGATGCAATGGCTGCCTTTAGTCTGATTTGTATAGACTTTCCCAATTAAATTAGAAAGTGACTCAATTAGAGAGGCTTTTAAAGACCATTGCCATGAAACTTTATTATTAAGAGGTTTAGTCAGGACATGGTAAAACTATTTCTTTCAGTGTCAATTCTTCAAATTTATTAAGTCAATATATATGTTACCACGTGCTGCTGGGGCAATTAAAAATTCTTAATTGGAGAATTTGGCTAAGATTTTTGACTGTTAACTCTCTCTTTTCTCTCCTCATCAGTTACTATGGCAAGGAGCTGGAAAGTTTTCTTAAAGCAGAAAACAACCCATAAGTGTTAAATGGACATTTTGGTAAGTATTAAGATGACAAAAGTAGAAGAATTCATTAAAAAATAGTATGAAATGAAATCAAAGTAAAAATATAATCTATAAAATCAATGGAATTATCCTTCACTAATAGTCATTGTTGTATAATTCTGCTAAACTCAAATTCTGGAGTTTGGTGGCAAATACGTTTACATATGACCCAATCTAGTGGGAGAGGGTTGCTTAAGTCACTTTATCTTTTTAGAACTTGAGATAATGAATGCATGAAGACCCTATTAAATTTTGATGCAGTCAGTTCATCAGAGAAGTTTACTGTAAGAGAAAACTACGAAATGATGGTATACAGATTTCAAAATGTAGAAATTACGACTTCTGTATATGGGGTGACATATTTTTCTTCAGCAAGGGAATATGCTAACATAACAGAAAACATTCTGGAATAAAAAAAAAGTTGTACCAACAGATTTGGCAGGTTGTTATTATTACAAATAGCTAATGTTATAATTTATTCAATGAGAAGACACAGGACACTGGCATTCAGTGTCATAATCATTAATGAGTCATTTGGTTGCACCGCACCAGGTGTGTCATGGATTTTAGAATTTTTGGCACTCATTTGCAACATATGCAGTAATAAAAAGTATCCTAATGAATTTCTCGCTGCTGTGTGTCTTTTAAGCTCATCAGTCAGTGGGAGCATCCTTAGTGAACTAATAGAACCGTTTTAATGAAAACTGGATTTTGGTGTCAAAATGTAAAGATCACTCTAGTTTTGTTTTGAGGTAAATTACATGCTGATCAGTTGACAAGTTGTATAAAGAATTTTAATTTCTTGCTTGCTGACATCCCTCATGTTGAACAACGCCAATGGTGTTTCTCTTCAGTTCAGTTAAAATTCTGAGGACATATTTTAATCTTCCTATTTGCCTTGTATTTTGCACCTTGTTCCTTTGCCTCTTGATAAGGTAATAATTTTATTTTCAGAAGAAGCTTCACCCTAAATGCTGAACAGTACATTGAGCCACCTTTGGACGTCTGTACAAACTTTTGGTGTTGATGTCTCTTCATTAAGTTAAACAGCCATGGAGCATACTGTAAGTTGGATTGATACCATGATTTTAAAAAAAAATTGTGCTTCTCTTTGCTTTAAAAAAAAAAACAATACGAATGCAGTGACGCAAGCATCTTTTTTATGTATTATCTGCTCTTATACATTTAAAGAATCTTTCAACATTTTTTTAGTTTTAACGACCCTCTGATAACAATTTTCACAACCTTTATTCTTGTACTATTTTGCTCCTTTTTAGTTTACATGTACCATGCCAAACTCATGTGAGAATTCTAACATTTATGCAAAAAGTTTACCTTGTTCAAGACTATTTACAGTTTTCTAGTAAAATTTTGAGGTATTCAATAAAATGTGGTTTTATTAAAATTAAATAAAGCTACACTTTTTCCTGCTTAAAACTATTTTCACATGCTTTCTAAAAAGGGAAAATTATCTTACAGGCAGTACTTACTATTTTCATATATCTCGCATTCTGTCCAAATGATTTGTGAATTGAATGGCTTAGTTTTGAGATATATAGGCTTTTAAAGTTTAGTGGGTATTCAGAAGCTAAATTTTGTTCATTTAGGTATTGAAGCTAAAACTATTTCTAAACAGTTTTCATATCTAATTTGTGTTGAAATTTCAAGTTTTAGGTATTTAATTTGACTTGGTGTGGTTACTAAGGTCTCAACACCTTTATAATTGTCTAAACTTTAATTGCTATTTTCTCCCTTTTCTGAAATTTCACAATTCCTATCCCTGCTGACTTCAATAGGCTATAACTTCATACATTACAGAGCCATGATAGAGCTTTTCTGTTTGATGTATTTGAAAGTAAAGAAAATAAGCTGTTCTGTGATACCAAGATCTGCCTACCGTCCAAATTCGACTGAAGACTCATTTTGACTAGTTGTGAGACATATGTGGTTAAACATAAAGAAGTGTAGGTCCTTTATGATGTTCATAGCTGATGTACATAGCTGTGTTATTGATATATTAAGCAAACTATGTTTCTTCGGTTGATGAATTTTGATATTGTTTACAGAGTCTTGAATTATAAGCAGTAAAAATTTGACACTCTTTTTCTATAATTGCGCAAAATTTTGTGTAGGAACTGGCCGTTAAGGTCGCTTTTTATTTTGTAATCATTAAGAACATTTTGATTCTTGTTTATCCTGTGTTGGTGAAAACTAATACCAGATTCATGTTTGTTTATTTAAATGTGCAGTGGCTAAGAAAACTGCAAAATTGACTAGGTTACTTGCCTAAACTGAGTTTCTAAAATTGTAAAACCTGATAATGTCTGATATTTACAAACTTTTTGCGGAAAATAAATTAATCAATAAATAGAATATAGATAAATTTTTATCAATCTTATGTAAGTATGCCCTATCGGGAATGAGATTAGCGGGAAAACAAGAGTTATCGTTCCTGGTTGAAAGGTCGAGTCCAACACAAGACCTAAAAAACAATGGTTTCTTAGGGTTATCAACAACAGAATACTTCTTTTTTAAATTCACTTAGGCTTATAATTTAAAGTGTAATTACCTTGATCCATTCCAAGTAAAAATTGCGGAGATTTTTATTATTATGTTTGCACATCTTGCAAACTGACACTCAATTTATCTAAGCCACGTTGTCTTTTTCAACGTTAACTTATAGGACCTACATGCGGCAATCTGCATCTTCTCTTCTTTATCTTTGCTATTACTTTTTAAAATATTTTTTTTCACTGTACATTAAAATATGTGAAATTCACATAATTATGAAATAAGATAATAAACGACACCTATTATTAGACAGGTCTTTCAGACTTTGCTGGTAAACATAACACAATAATAAAATTAATATGTCTTTAATCGATAAGGAAGAAAAATCGCTAGATGCGTTATGGTCAACGTTGAAAAAATCCATTTTGCTAAGATCAAAACACGCTGTTAAATTTTTAGTCCCACATGCAAAATGTTTATTAAAACATAATTATAGATCTAGAAACTGAAAGGTTTTTAACAATAAACTTTAAGTTTGTTGTTTTTTTCCTTCAAACGTGCAATAGATTTTTCCTTAAAACACCAAAACGTAACCATTGTATTTTTTTGCTACTGCAAAGCCAACTGACACGATCAAGATAGTTCTATATGAAACCAGTGTAGGTTCATTCTCATAAGTAGAGAAGATCAACACGCAACGGTTTGCTTGAATAGCCACAATCAGTCGCTTATGACAATCCCTTTTCTCTTCCACTCCACACAAAATGGCTCATGTAGGCATTAAGCTTTTAATCTTACAAAGAAAAAATATGTATGAAACATTAAAAGCACGAATTTCAAAGCCAATATGCCACAACAATAGTTATTATAGAGAATTTAGGCTTTCAAAACAGTAAAAAATACCCAAAAGATATTGCTTTGGCCAATGGAGTGTTCGACTTACAAAAGTAAGAGGGTTTATTGTTTTAAATTTCAATAGTCAATATTGATAAATTATCAAGGTAAAACTAAGTAGTTTGAAGGAAACAAAACAATGAAAACTAGCAGAAAAAATGCGCTTACGCCTTGGCTGCTTTTTAGCCAAGAAAGGCTACTCTAAATCTCTCTTAAAATCGCATTCTCGATATGAGGCAAAATGTACTTTTAGAACTTATAAAAACCGGATAAAGTAAAATTTTCCTTATTTTTGTCCCTTAGTGAAAGCAAACATATGGCCGATTAATCAGCTCTTAAATTTACAAGTACCAGTATTGACATATCATCGATATATCAGCGTTGGGCTATATTCTCAATGTCATGATTCTGATATCGTTTTAAGTCTGTTTTGTGGTTTAGACTTACTTTTTCAGTCATGTTGAAAGATAAGAAGATGTTTACAATACAATTTTGGGTACTTTCACTCTGAAAACTTTTATATCATATGCTCAAGAGAGCTTTGAAGTTTGATTTAAGTTTACTGTAATTACATATCTAATTAAGTCGTCTAAGCTTTAAAAGTTATGTCCTGAATAAGCTAATCTAGGCCTGCTTGAATCATATTCTCTGTCTAACTGGTCCAAAACAATTTTTTAAAATTAGGAAATTTTGTAATCTTTCTTATAAATACCAACAGTTAAAACAATTGCTGAATGTTTGTGTTTCTACAGGCTGTCAACATGGGGGAAATCTTTTCTGCTTTACCTCAGTCGCAAGACCTCTTGTACTGTTGGGATTTGCTTCTGTCCATATTCCCAAGACAGCTGCACTACAATCTCACGTTCCTCCTGGCAGTTTTCTCATGTGGAGAAAGCACATTAAACCAACAACTTGTGGATAATGGAGACGTGGCTGAGGATGAACTTGCTGGAGACGATTCTGGTTTTATTGCCAATGTTTTAAGTTTCTTCTATGTTGATACCTCATCACATGAAACTTTCGACCAGTCGCCAAAGGATAGAATGAATAACTGTGAACCTGTGATAAACCTAAACACATCCACTAGCTTGTCTCCTCCTTTATTAGCATGTGTTTTTATAGCCGTGTCTGTGATATTATCGACATTGATTTACTTAGTTTGCTTTTGTTTACAGTTTAAAAAGTCTGCTCCTAATGGTTATTCAGTTGATACTAGCATCTCTTCTGGCAACAGTATTCAGGAATTGGAGAGGAAACATGCTTTGAATGAGAATGAGAACTGTTCTAATAACAAATCTTTAGCGGTACCTTTGTATGTAAGAACTGAAACATACAGACTGAGAGCTACAAATACTGCAAGTCTCACTGAAAAATTTGACAATGTATTTGATTTAACAGTGCAGCGTTTTCTTAAAGAGCTTGACAATAGCTTAGGAATTTCCTCAATTTCCAACTTTGAATTGGCAGGTGCAGCATCCCTTCCAGCTTCGCAAGACAATGTCAGCTGCCTCACTTCACCTCGATTGTCAAGAAAAACTTGGTCACAAGCCAGTAAAGTTGTCAGGTCACCTAGTTTAACTAGTAATAGGACTCAAAAGCATGTGGAGGAGAGCTTTGCAGAATCATGGACTGCATATGATAACTTTAAAAGACGCATGTGTTGGCAGTTTCCAGCCACAAGTATAGATAACGTTAAAATCAGTCAGTTTTCTCAAGATAATAAAAAGTTAGCCATGGTTTTACAATTTCTTCACCAATATTGCCCTATCAAACCTCGTCAATGGGATATTGCTGTCTCTATTGTTAACTATTCTCTTTTCATCTTAGAAAATGAACTTAAATCTCTGTGCGGTGGAACACAAGACTACCTATCAATATGTGGATTCCAAGTGTCTGGGAGTGCTGCTGATGGCACATTGATTGGCAGTGCTGACAGGTTTGATGTGTTACTGGTTCTTAGCATTCCTTCTTGCTCAGAATTTATGCTTCTGCATAACAATGTTTCTGAGGAAATCCCTCCGGGGCATACTGTCCTTGGTGTAAAAGGGCAACGGGATTTCAAGGAAGGATATAGCTATTTAAAAAAAGCCAGCATAGGTGGGTCATATGGTCTATACTTGCAGGCACAAAGTATAGTGGAAAAAACGGAAATATTGCTTAAAAAAGCAGTTCTTAGACTGAACAGAAACCACAAGAGCAAACTTGACTCTTTACCATTCAGTTTCCAGATGTCTCAGAATAAAAGGCTTGTCCTTACAATTGACACTCGTCTTCTGTATAGTTTTGGGCTTGGCATTGGGGAAATCAGTGTTAGAATAACACCTGCCTTTAGTCTATCTGTAGACGAATATTGCCTACTACCACCATTGTTTGCTGTACCTTTGATTAGGAATTCAGCTAGCTCAGTCTCTGCTCAAGCACCAGCAGGTAGTGGCGCTATGTCAAAACTCTTTCGTACACCAGGGGTCTCGGATGTGCTTTGGCTGATACACACTGAGAATCTGCACTCTGCCATTCTTGGTAATTTTGAAAAGCGCTTGAATGCTGATTCTGTGAGGAGCTACCATAAAGAATGCCTTATGATTCTTAAAGCTCTTTTCTCACCGTCTCACCACAATAAACTTCTCAACAAGGGTGAAGTTGACTCGTACATTCTAAAAACTATTGTCAGCTTTCTCCTTCAAGAGAGCCCTCCCTCAGCCTGGACCCTGGAAAACTTGGCCAATCGCTTCTCAGATGCTGTGCACTTTCTCCGATCTACATACGAGAATGCATGGCTGCCAGAGCTAAGCATACACAATCCGCATCTGTTGGGGAAGATGCCCAGTTTGAAAGTAATGGGCCATGTCCTTCAGGGTAGACAGCGCAACCTCTTAGCTCATGTGACAAACCAGGACTCTTTGAAGGTCCTGGACTATGTAACACTGAGGTTAAACGAGACAAGACTGAGCCAGTCTCTCAACAAATACTTTTCATCTGATATGTGGGAGTACGAGTTTTTCATGTTTGGATGAACTATGGTTAATGTTAACTTAAAGCTTCTGTTTGGCATCTGTCAATATTTATTTAGTTTTAGTTTTAATGCTACCTCAATACCAGGAAAAGGAAGAGAAGTAAATTATCTTTTCAATCAAAATAATTTTAAAATAGAGTTATTAGTGACTCTATGGGTGGTAAATTATGTACGGCCATCCTATCTCAAGATTTTTTGTGCATATTCTTTACAAATGAAAATGTGGAAAGCAATTTTTTACTTTTTAGGTTCAGGGGAACAGAACTTTACTCCCATAATTTACAATTGATATTTTACCGAGAGAGTGTATACAGCTTTCAACACATGTTGTGATTTTCTCATGCCATTTGCCCACTTTGTTTTAGAGCCTGTTGTGTCATGTGCAAACCTCATAGGAACTTGATAGTCTTAATTGTTCTATCTGCTGCGCTTTCATTAGCACTGTCATCTTAGATTATGAATAAACAAGATACATTATTAAAGCTTAAACTAAAAGCTTGTCCCCTACAGTAATTTTAGAAAAGTTAACACTTTAGTGGACATGCTTAAAAACAAAAAAAGAAGAAACCAATAATGTCCTTACGCAAAAAAAGATCTTTGGTGTTTATTAATATTTAAACTTTTCATAATTTTTTTTTTAATAAAAAATCACTATTGTTGCCAAGCAAAAGGCTGGCTTGTTCAATTAAGGACAGGATAGTCCACCAGGGGTTTATTAGTAGTGGTAAAATCTCTCATCTTTTCTCAATAATTATATGGTTGTGTTAATATCTATGTTGTTACCAGTTTTACTGTCAATTCAAAATGCTTCATGCAATCTTCATTCAAAACAAACTTTCTATGTATAATAGACGAAAATACTCATTTATTTGCAAATATATATGTTTTTCTTTCCAAGCTTAAATGGAAGCCAGTTAAGCTAAAATACATGTACTTAGCTTTAAATAATCACACAAAGACATCCATATTATTTGCATTCCAGTATCGTATACCTTCATGTTTTATAACAGAATTTTTTTAGCCAAATCTTGTACCAATATCGGTAAAGAGTGAGTAAAACTAATAAATTGTTTGCGACTTTTGATAAAGAAACAGAATCCTTTCCCACCAATACATTTTTATCTCTCCCCCACTTTCTTTATTTTCTTTTACAACAAATTAGATTGTTTTTACATTATCCCACCCCATCCCTGCGCAAAAAAAATAACCTATATTATTGGTTGATTAAACACAGCAGACACCTGAAACATTGATCATAATAGGCCTTGTAATCTATAAAATTAAACATAGAATGTTACCAGTTTTTACATTCCCAAATGATGATGTTGTAAACTAGGCAATTTTGTGGGTTTCATTAGTTAAATATTGCTTGACGTAATCACAGTCTTCTAAAAAGTTTGACCGTTTTCTTGAATTAAAATAGAAAGAAATAGAACTCCATTCTAAAGTTCTTAATATCTGTCTCATAAAGATCAGTATCATATGTTCTCTGTTGTCTTCTTATTAAGCATGGTTATACGTACTTATAAATGACATATAAATCCTACTTCAATCAAGGGATGAAAACGATGAATTATTCGCTAGTTGCTGCATGGTCTCATAAAATGATCTGAACGTTTGCATGTATTGTTCAAAAATTTTTAGAATCCAATGTGCCTTTGAAAAAACAATATGCCATTTATATTTACTAGTCTTTACAATTTCATTAAATTGAAATAACTTGATATTTTTTTTAAACGTTTTTTATATCTATTATATAAAGCCCACATAAACATTAGAGTTTGTCTAGTGAAAACCTAAAGGGTAAATGTTTTAATGCACAATGTTTATTTATGGTCTTATCCTTCATCTTGTCCCAATTGATATGCATAAAAGATTGTTCACACTAAAAAATGCTTCATCAATATTTTTTGGAAATTTGTCAAAAAAAAGATGACTATAGTCTACCACCGTCACAGGCAGTCTCACAACCTTACATCTTTTCCCCAGCAGGACATTGTACACCTGAGCAAATTCAACACATATTTCAAAGCATTATGGTAAGGCTGCCTATCAGACACTAAAATACTAGCATTCCAATTTCAAGCTCTACCTACAGCCAAGTAGTACCCATTTTGCAGGTGGGTCGAACGACGGAGGTGTGGGTAAATTGCTTTCACAAGGCAGTTATAACATGAGTAACAGTAGGAAATCAACCTTGCAACTGCCAGATCAGGTTGCGTTATATATATATGCGGAAACACTGAGCCGCACTGCCTCAAGAGATGGTTGCATTAAATTGTAGTGATTTACAAAGATATTGAATGGTTTTTCTTGGAATACTAAATTCCTGACATTTTGATTGGATGTAATACATAATTGTATTACTTTTTATTAATGAAAGATTTTAGCCCTCCAAATCCATGCTTTGTAGCTTTTGATCCAAACCTGCTTTACTATGTGTCTAATATATTATTTTGAAATATAAATTTTGCATAAACCTTTCTATAAAGTTGTATCCAAGCTTTAATAAGTATTATCGGTGATGGGCTCTTTCTTTACTGCAGTTTCAAATGACTAAAGTTTTTAATATTCAGAACAATTTTGTTGTGTTTTGTTGTGCAATAACCAAATGTACTAAGCCTTTATCTTTTGTACCTTGATATTTTTTGTTTTGTTACTTGTATTCTAAAAATATTTCATGATAAGTTAAGGTTAAACATTATCCATTGATTTGACCAGTACAAAGGAGCTGGATATTGAAAGTTTTACATTTGCCGGTGGTGATGTTATATTGCCTTATTTTTGCCTGAGGACTCCAAAGTAAACAATAGCTTGAATCTAACATAACTTTATTAAAAAATTTTCTATGTTCTTTTTTATAATAATAAATAAATAATGTAAGCAAAAACAAAACTATTAAAAAAAAAATTCTGTCAAAGCGGACTTAACCTGTAAATTTCCACCACAGTTGTGATTGCTTTTATTCGGGCACTGAAAAAGTGTGGCAAGCTTCTCAGAGACTCATCAATCAGTCAACACAACCCACAACAGTTCTCTGTTAAGTTATTTTTGTCATTGCATAGAACAAAAATATGAGACCTTTTTAAAAAATGTGATACATTTTTGTCACTTAGCAGCTCTCTAAATAAACAAGTTCCGTGGCCATATGCAAAGAAATTTGCAAAATATAAAGGCTTCAAGAAATCTTTTAAAAGCTCCAAGTCAACCACTTGAACCAGTCCCATTTAGCTATTGCATATATATTCCTCATTTTTAGATTTAACCATTGCTTTAATGCTATTCAAGTCCAAAAAATTTATTTTGACCTGTGGTTGTTGATTGCAAGGCTTTCAGTTTTATTATATATTGTAATATTAATGGTGCTGTAGGTCTACAATACATCAATTATTACAAAATGTAAAAATTTTATATCTTTAATTGTACTTTTCTATTTAGCCTACATGTATTGTCTTTCTGTTCGAAAAAACATCATTTATGTCAAACTGTATTTATTGTGAAATAATCTTTAAACGGGTAAGCATAGATGCAATGTTTGTAGCAAGATTATAAATCTGAAAAGTGTATAAAAAATCCAACAACATATATATATATATATGTGATTTTTAAAATTAGGTTTGCATGCCATGGAGCATGCATAGTGAATAGCACAGTTCATTTTGAAGTTGAACATACTGTTTTGAAAATAAATAGTAACATTTGTAAGGAGGACTTGATTTGCAAAATTTAATAGCTTCTGTTGAAGTTTTAAGTCCTACCTAAATCATGGTGCTTATTGTATAAAAATATCCCCTCTGATTTCTTTTGATACTCCCAACGTACCTGGGCTTTTCAGTTTCTTATTACGGTTAAAATTAAACGAATCAGCTCTGTGATTGTGATCTGTACTTTTCTAATATTATCTCCCATAGACTTTCTGCAATAATAAAACAAATTAGAATGAAATGCTAGTCTGCAGGGCCCAGACAACTAGTCTAGTTTAGTGCTGCAAAGTCGTTGCTTTGCTTTAGCTTCTTTAAACGTTCATTTCAATGCATCCTCTTTTTTACTCCTGTAATCACATATTGATTCTGTAATGTAATGAGCCTGACATCTTGCACTTGATTATCAATGATGAATCAAGTACATGCATTCCTTTTTCTGTCTGGAAAGATACTGGACTTTTTTTTAAGAGTAAAGATCCTATTTCAACTTGAGCCAATTTCTTGAACAGCAAATGCAACTTCATGCTTTAGAATCTCTAATTAAATAACTTTCAGAAAGGAATGAAGATAGTCAATAAGGAATGAAGATAGTCAATAACGGATGTCAACCTAAAATGTTGTCTTCGAAACTCAAATTTAGGACTTTTGTCTGATATATATTCCAGTTGTCTCCCTTTCCTTATTCAGCAGTTCTATAATGCCCATGTGAGGGTTGTTTATACGTAACAATGAGAAAAGGATCTGCACCATATAAGTCTACCAACATTGAAACGCTTTATTTTTATAAATATACATGTTTGGTGAAATCTAATTTTATCCTATTTTCCTATGGGGTTTTATATTTTTTAAACATATAACTTTAAAAAAATTATACATTACTTTATTTTAACTTTTAAAAAAAGAGGATGTAAAAATTTTACTTATATAAGAATCTGATAAAATTGCAACTAACTATTGCCGTTGTTTTGTGCTCTAATTACTGTTAATCAAAATTTATAATGGTTTAATCAAGCAATAAAATTGTTTTAAAAAGCTTGGATTTGTCTTGTGTCTAAACTGCTCTTGATTTATTTAATTGGTCCTTGTGCATAAAAGAAGAAAATGTAATGGTTGTCCAAAAAACTTTATGCTGCTTTTTGCTTGGCTTGGGCAGTAATCTGACATAAATGGCAAAGAATGTAATGTTTCAATCTGTGTTGCGAGTATACTTTTGTTAGCCACTGACAACATTCATTGTTTCTCTCATCAAGAGTTGCTTATAACTGTGACAGAAAAGAATAATTTCAAAGGAAAAAAGTCTGTGACACAAAAATAATATAAATTTCAACACCTATCAATGAGCGCTATTGACATGATAGCAAAAAAATGATAGTAATAACTACACCAGTTGCATTATGGTTTAACATTAAATAGGCAGCACTGAGTTCAATATTCTAAGATCAAGTAGGATAACTTGTACAAATTGTACAAATACTGTAATATCCACTGAAAAGTTCAAATCCTGAATCCTCTGGTTTTATTACTGACAAGACTACATTTATAAAGGTTAACACTTTTTCATAGAGTTAGGCTGGTCAGTGGTAACACAAGTACTATAGACTCTTACATTTTCATAGATTTAGGCTGATAAGCGGTAATGCAAGTTTTATTGACTCCTCTAGTGAGGCTGATAAGTGTTAACACACGTCCTATTGACTCTTCCAATACCAAACAGCCTCTTTTGCAAACTGTTTTTTTCTTTGGCTGTGTTGAATTTATACACACTGCGTTTGCACCCAAGATTCTCATGTTTAATTTGGCATAAAGAGGCCAAGCAGGTGGAACAATTTCTGTAGAATAACCAAATATATCAAATCCTTTGTACATACTTTAATGTTTCATTGATTTTAAGTATACTGCACGTTTTATCTCCTCTTTGGATGTGACTTATTCTGGCCAAACCAAATTTCAAAGGAGAGTGAAACAAATTGGTTGGTATTGATTCATTCAGACTTTTTAAAGTTTTTACGCAACAGTAATTTTGATTTGATTTGCAATCAAAATACATTGCAGTAACACTTCTGTCCATCCTTTTTGTATTCTTAACACAAGATGATTCTTAGAAGACAGAAGCAATAAACTTTTTGGAGGTATTGAGAAGATCGCCTTAGCTTAAAACTCTCTTTTCTGATTTAGAACACACATGAATGTACCAATATTTTGTTGAGGAACATTGTTTAGGTTTTCAAAAGTATCCATGATGGAGTAATAAAGTGTTGCAAGGCAGCTATGGAGAGACATACGTTTTCAAAACAAACTTCAAAGTAAATGCAAAGTAAAAGAGTAAATTTTGTCAGGTAATCTACAGATAAGCAGATTTTCAAGTTTAGCGCTGTCTGCAGTTAATAAAAATAAATAGTGTTCCTTGAGTACTTGGTATTTGTAGTACTAGATAAAGGATTGATTAAGTTAAATGTGAAAAGGATAAGCAAGAAACCAACAACAAAAGTGACATAGTAATTGAATTACACAAGTTAGCTCTGTTTTGATTGAATGAGGAGGATAAAAATTGTTTTTGGTATATAGTAAGGCTTAAATGAAGAAAGAGATTGGAGGCTAGAGTTTGATTGTGAATACCAGCTTACATGCATAAGACATTCTTTCTCGGCACCAACTGGGGAAAAGTTTCAGACGTTTTTTATATACAATTCATTCACCTGAATGAAAAAAGACAACGAAAAGCTAATGAAAGATCAACAGTCAGAATTACATTTACATGAAGAGAACGCACCCCATCAGCAGCTTTTAGAGTAAGTTTTGTGTTCTGTTCTAAAGCCTTATTAATAGATAGAAGAAAAAAAACAAGATATTATGTAAGACAACCTGAGTGAATTAGGCACAAGTAGCGGTGACGAATTTTGAGTCAGAGCTCTTTAAATTAAAAATACTACTTAGTAGTAAATAATTTTTTTCTCTTAAAAAAATAAATCGAGTTATAGATAAACTAGTGCAATAATTTGCCAACCATTTCAAGAGCATAAAATACAGTTTTAGAAAAAGTTTAAAAAAAGTCATGATGTCACAATGCCAA
>BMAT01010758.1:187005-208872 GCA_019649035.1 Elysia marginata
ATATATATATAGACATAAACATAATACCAGTAATTGAAATAGGCAGATTATCGTCAATATGATAAAAAAGTAATAAATGAACTTTTATATTATAGTTCTACGATGGATCGCGCCATAATGTATTTCTCAACTTCTTTGCACTAATAATAAATCAGGAATGCAGCAATAAACAAAAGGAAGAGTATTTCACCTTCTTGAAGCACGGCCAGGCACACCCAACTGTTCATCATTAGCTACATGGTGAAATAATTCTGATGTTCAAGTGAATCTAGTGGGTATTAGATGCTGAAGCATCTACTTCAAACCAACACATGTATAGGGATCTGATCTATACAGGTTGATATCTTTACCGACAGCTGCATGTATTAGAACATTGTGTTAAATAAACAGACATCAGTTTGGCTGTCTCTATCTTTATACAACTGGGAAACCTTACTCGTATACCTTGATGTAAACTTTTAAAAAAATTAGATTTAACATAAAAGTCGTGACATCCCCGTAATGTAGAGCTTTTCTTTCTTTATATGATTCATTAGGCCTTTTATCTTAGAAAAGGGACATACCTGAGCAGGTCCTTCAATAAAAAAGAGATAAATGGATTGTGAAAAGTTATAAGGAAAATGTTAAGATTTTGTACTGGTAAATGAACTCTAAGAGGATTTAAGTTCAAACCGTAAGAGGGTTTTCGTCAGTACATTACGGTCCTTGGCCCCAAATTTGAAAATGTATTCATTTGATAAATCCTATAGGATATATAGCAACACTAAAAGGAGTTTACATAGCGCTGGCTTAAGTCAAAAGATTCCATCTGTATTTTGGTTGCAGATGGACCTTTTTTAACTTTAAACCGACGTTCAAATAACCGTATTTATGAGTAAAAGTTTTTGAAAAGCTCTGTGCAGAAGAAGTTCAGTTTTAAGAATTCTAGGGATATCTGCGATGAAAATAATGTACAATTTTCATATTAAAAACCGATGAAAACGATATAAAAACTCAGCAGATATCTGTGGATTGCTCTGCCGTTGGCCAAAATGTAGCGCGTCACCCATCACCAGACAAAACAATGTGCTCAGGTTGACCCTAGGGTATAAGCGGTCTGGCGGGAGACGTGCTGGCCACAATCGGTATAAAACCAATGCCCCAATGCGACTAGTCACTAGTGGCATCTTTGTGAGATCAGTCACGTCTCGCCAGTGTTACAGGGGCTAACAGGCTCCCTGACAGTCTTTCTCTTTTGGTATAGGATATACGTTTACCCGCAACCAAAAGAAAATGAAGTAGAAGTCCAATCTTGTCAATTGCTCGGTATAAGTTCAAGGAGCTTTGACTCTGTCTTGCCCGTCTCCCCATAGAGCCTTTCAATGATTGTCCTTTGTAAAGTCTTGATATGTTGCACAATCATTATTCCTTGTGAGGACCAAGACTGGTTGGCAAACACGCTAAAACAAAAGACGTAGAAGTTAACACATAATACAATGGAAGCTCGAAGGGCTGCTAATAACAAACCACCGTCAAAGATGTCTTGCAATCGCTATTTCTAGAAACTCTATCTTAAAAGGCGTGAAAAAAATCACGGCTCATGAACATGCAAAATAAAAACCCCTTGAAAATAGAGAATTAAATAGTATTAACATACAATGAAAAAGGACATACTGATTTGATTCACTCACACTGGAAGATGAAGTTATATCCCACAACTGCTAAATGAAGGGAGGTTATGCATGACACACGGACGTAAAGTAACTATATGTAGCTGTTAGAAATAAAGCTTGTTGTATGTATCAGACGATATCTAAGTTCTCCAAAACTACCCGAGGAGATGCGTTTATATGAAACAAAACCATCTATCACTGTCCAAGCTTCGATATGGTACTGGCAGTTATGAAACGACTTCTTGTCGATCAAACTAAACTGTACTGCAAGAGAAGAAATTTGTAATTACGACTGGGGAACTCGAAACTACGAAGTGTTATGTAGTTGTTTATGGTTCACTTTGGCTCAACCAGTTGTACATAATTTTAGATATAAATTTTTATTAAATCTTGTCATTGTTGTATGGCTCATACTTTCTTTGAAGCTGAAAGGTGAGGTGGTGTGCCATCATGTTAAATAATGCCATTTCCATATGCAAATCAGAAATCAGGCCTTAGCTTCCTTTAAGAGACATCTGGAGCTCTGTTAATAAAAGAGGATAAATCAAATCTGTTCTGATTAAATGGCTTCAAGAATACTTTGAAATGAAAAAATCCCCCTTTCATGCAAAATTTGTATTTGGATTGGAGTTCATATGATAAAAGAATAAATACCTGGAAAGCCCAATTCAATTTTCTACATTTTTTTCTTTTTCGAGTCCACCATAACGAAGGAAAGCATTTGAAACATTGAAAATCTAACCTCGCGTTCACAAAGGATCATCAGTAATACATTTTATTTCGAAACATACCTCCAGCTTAATACCATTTTGACAATGAATAAGTTAACCTTAGAACGTTTATTCACAGCCAACATAGTCTTCTGCTCAAGGATAACTATTGTTCAAAAAGTACAAGTTATATCTCGAAAAAACCTGTTGCATCAACGGAAACCCCCCGACCGTTTTAGTGCATTAAATCTGCGGATGACCCAGTTTAATCCGCAAGTGGGAAGATTGCGAAAGATTCCAGACAGAGAGTGTCCGCACACAAGACAGAGATTACAGAGGCTGGCCAGTACGGCGCCAGGGGCCATGATCCCTGGTAATAGGCACCGGTCTCGGCGGTCTGCAGAGAGATCTCCTCACGCAAACACCCCCACAACCACATCATTGCTCGTTCAGTTTCCTGTCGCGTTTGTCCCAGTTCTAGTTTTTCCTTCCTGGACTATCAAATTAACTTCTCTGATAGTTTTCAATTATACGAGAAAACCACAAAGTATCCCTGATCTCTATCCCTTTTAATTATCGGTTTTTGTTTTTAATCTATCACTGATATCCTTTCTCTCTCATGGTTAAGCCCACGATCCCTTTGGTTCTAATACGCCATGATTTGTTAGAGGAGTATTTTAAGACAATCAGTCACTCCAACGTTCGTATGTACTTACAAAAGAACTGTAACTACAAAACACATAAATTTTCAGAAAAAAAAATCGTCCCCACTTTCTATAAATCTAGCTTTTCGAAATCAATAAAGTAACGGTGAATTAACTGGTTTTTTTTACTCGATTCGAGCCCAAGGCACACCATGATAAGACCAGAAAGCAGCGTATCTTGCATTGATCGTACTAACGACGTCCTGTTAAGATATAATCCAGTCAGACAGCCGAAAAAAAAATTCTGATGTAGGCAGTACCTCCATCTTTACAATCTCGTGAGTCACTAGAGACAAACAGTCTGCTGCACTCCTGCAGGAACGACTACGAGATATCACAACTCATCCCGGTGATCTTCGATTTGTATTCCACTTTGATTTAACTCGGTTCCTCTGCGGCGCCAGTGCTAGCAAAACAGACGCACCCTTATGGGAGCCCTTTTTCTGTCTGTTATTTTTCTTTTCTCCTCCTATGCCTACTTGCTATCTCTCTCTTTCTCTCTCTTTCTCCCCCCCCCCTCTCTCTGTTTGTCTCTCCAACTCAATAAAATCTATCTTCCTTGCTTTTATTACCAATTACTCACTTTTCGGTTTACCTCTATCACACATACACCCTCATTTATGTGTTTGCTTCAGGCTCCTTCTCTTTGTTTTATTTTTATTCTCTCTTTCTATAACGCTCTACCTCCCAATCTCTGCATTCAATCTGTAAGCAGCAACTGTTTTGAGCGATTGCATGGACATAAAAAAGGAAGCCTTGTTCGTTTACTTTTGACAAGTTCTCATCAATTTGATTCAGAGCCAAGCAAGAAATTCAATAAAGTCTTCACAGAACAAAATTGAAAAAATTAAGTTATATTTCTTTATCGATCAATTTACGTTTGACATGAATGACATTACAGATATTGTTATTTTGCCACTTTAACCAATGTTTCACCATCAACCCTTACTTTTGTGTGTTGCAGCCCTCTATTAAAGCAAAATGTGTTATTCACATATTTTAATGGTTGCATGCTGTTTTATGTCTTCTTCAAAACTCGTGGACTTGATTTATTACACTGCTTTTCTCATGCGTGTAATCTAGATAGTGCTATTTCCGAAATGTCTCTAGATATCAGATAGTAAGAGAAGTATTGTCTCAATTATCACTTTTCTTTCTTGCTCTTCACCTACAAAGACCGGGTTTTTTCCGCATCATTGCGGCTTTTTGCCCGTATTTAGTAAGTATAAAGATAGGGCCGGGATCCGAACAGTTGTGATTGTTCTGTAATGATTCATGTTGTAGGTAGACGTTTTTTTAACGTTTTTATGTAATGTTCAATATTTCTTAACACATGAGGAAACAAGTGTTGGAATTTTTTTCTACTAAACTTTTTTTTGCAGGATACAGCATAATCGTTTTTTTTTAAAATGTATTGGTTGTCTTTTACGATAAGTATTATCATGCAACGCAGAAAAGTTTTGAACACAGGACGTCGCCACCAATTCAAAACAAGGTACAACAAACAAAATTCAAATCTTCGACTCCACCACTAAAGATCCGCAACAGCACTAAACTAACATATTTCGAAAGTGAAAGGAGAAAATTTCAACATCACATGGACGTTACTGGAGCAGGCCCAATAATACTGAATAAAAAGCACAAAAAATGCAAGCTTTGGCTATCTGAAAAACTTCTCATATTGACTAAAAACCCAATCTAAACGAAAGAAATGAAATTATGAGTTGGTGCATGCACCGAAGTAAACACCTGCTAGAAAATTTTGCTACTCACTACACCGGAAAACAACCATAACAAACTTTACCTGAAGAGAGCAACAAGCTGGACATAGATCTGTCGTATGTAAGGCTTTCCTAGCCGTCATCAATATTAATTTTAGATATCAACAGGTAGGTACATAGTTTAGAAAATAGGTAGGTAATTATGTAGGTGGATAGAGACAACTGCGCTAGATAGAACTAAACTAAGATTCATGACTAGGGACAAATCTGTTACTGTTGTGCGCTGCAGAGTGTTCTCAGTTTTTTCTCACCCAATCATTTTGTCTATAACAGTGTTTGACTCTATAGAAATAGAACCAGCTCGTCACGAACCATCTATAAGCCTTATCAAAAGTAACGTTATAGCAAGGCTGGCAGACAGACGGGCGTGTAGAGGCTTAATTCCATAGGGGTTTCATCTCTCGTAATTGCATGTGACTCTCGGCTCAGAGAAGACCTTCGCACGCAACTCACTCACACAATCCCACGCGCGCTTTGGTATAAAACGCCATGCGTGTGGTGTAATAGCAGCAAGTCTGGAATCTGCCAGCCTCGATTGTATTATAAGAGACTTGAGCCGACAGGAGTGGAAATCATAAGAAAACATACCCGACTATTGTATGGCGAATCAATTGTTTTCCTTCGTATAGGCTTCGTTATAATATTTTTGATCAGGTGGCTTCATTTTACTCGATGCCTGAAACTCAATATGAGTAAAACCAACTCCAACATGGGAAGGTTTAGGTTTCAATTTTAATCCACAAAGAGAAGAGAAAAGCTTTTGCATTAAAAAAAAGTTAATGATCGGAAGAAAACACATTGAGCTTGAACACAATACTCCTTATCAATGCAAGTTTAGTAAGCACATCCTAATGAAATTTGAAGGTCAAACTATATTTAATTGTCTCTTGCTTTGAATGACTTTGCCCGGATTTTTCTTGTCGGGTTTAAACTATTATAATTAAATCAAGATCAACCTTTTGAGGATCATAAAAAACCGTTTGATCGAAAGATCAATGTCAAAATTTATCTGAAAAATTTCAAAAACAGATAGGTCACATTTTGAGAAATTGGAATTTTAAAGCTGAAAGACATGTGGTACATTTCAAAGTGGAAAGACATGTGGTACATACTTCTATCATTAAAGAGGTAAATTGATTTCCCTACCACTTTGATTATGAAAAGAACATTGATATGCGCTTTGGAAAAAATCACAAACTTGTGTTGGTGAATGGACTTGACAATAATTTTTTTTATCTTGTACTCAATGAAAGTATTTAAGTAGTCTTCATCTGATCTGCCGCAAAGCAAGATTCCCATACAATTTTACTTGATGTTCACTCATTCACTTACATTTACAAGTATGTGAAGCTGAGCAGAGCAAAGTTTACAGGTATCGTGATCAAAACCTGAGCTGGAATAATAAAAGAGAAAACTCTATCTTTATAGATTGGTTGTTGTCGGACAATTGATGGTTGATGGTTTTCTTTCCTCCCATTGTTATTATTCATTTCAGTCGTTGTTAAAACTTGTTGATTATAATAAAAAAAGAATACCGCATAAAGAATTGAAATAGAAAATAATTTTCATGAAACGCTTGGCAATTTAAACAAAGTTGAAATATACCATACATAATACACAGGAGCAGTGATATAGGATATGCCGCACAAATATCTATGATTGTGGCTATGAAATATAGCAAATTTTAATTAATAATCTTTAGAAATCCCTGAAAGGTCAATGATAATGACAAAAGGTAACAATACCAATTTTACCATTCACTGGTTGAACCAATGGCGCCCCATCCTACATCCTACTTCACACTTTCTTGTTGTCTTAACTTGTGTCAATTTCTTTTTCCTCTTAATCCACCGTCATCTCTCTCTTTATTGGCATGTGATGGACTTTCTTTCAACGACCATTCCTTTTGCTACAAACCGTTTTAAGTGGCATATTTTCTCATTATATGTGTCTGAAAGGTCTCATGTTGTACTAGTTATGCATCTGCTACTTTTTGGTTTCATATCTGATCGAAAAATGTTTTTGGTATTCTCGTGACAGATACTAGCTTTTCCTATCACTGAGGCTTCTGATTACTAATTTTCTGGCCTAGAAAATTAACATCTCAAACTGCAATGTATAAAGCTTGAATAGATTATTCTAACCAAATACTTTGTCTACTCTACATACCTTTGATTGCAATGAGAATAGGTTTTATAAGTGATCATACAAATATTTGATGCGTTCATAATTACATGAAAGCTGAAAGTACAAACAGAGACTAATTTCGCTAGCATTTTATCGCGTTTATAACTTTTTGTCTATTTTTCAATGCAATTTGTTTTCCTTACTTTATGGTTTTTAAACCGTTAGAAATGCGCCATCAGTTTAGCTAAACTAATAATTATAACTTAGTCATTGATACATAACTATATAATAATTTTCTATTGTTGGGTGTTTTTAATACAAAATTTACCCGTAGTGTCTTTGATTTAAAAACATTTTTTTTTGCCAATTTCTTTTTACTCGCATTCTTTACTTTCAATCAATGCCGTTAAAGATAATATGTTTTGAAAAAGAAAAATTCGGTTATTTAACAAGTTTGCAATATATATATAGACATTTGGGCACCTCTTTATACAGTTGAAGGAAAAAATATACAACTATGTCATAACCTTTTAATATAATGTGAACAAAAAAAAAATTTTCAAATCATTTTGAAGCAATTAGTCATCATAAAAGTTTCAATAAGTTTTGTTTGATACTATCACGAGTTATGTAGCTCATTGAGGCTTACGACTTACACTATTATTAGCTCATGGATGTTAAGCGTTCCAATCCTTTATAAGGCCTACCTACTTTACAAAGAACTGTGTGTTGTAAAAAATTGAGTTTGAAACATATGGCGCGAAAATAGGCAAGGTTCATGCCAGTCTATGCTTTCAGGTGTATCTAAAGATGGTTTAGGTGAAAACTTAATTTTGTTGTCCAGTCGCCAACTCATCTGAAAGATGTTTTATTTACAAGCAGCAATTAATTCTAATATTACGTCGTATCTTGTAGTATACTGTAGAACCACTAAACCTACTTATAAAAACTTCTAAAATTCAAGCTAAATTATATACGTTTTGGCTATACATGTACTTTACTTTCCCTTATCCATTTTTTATCTCAGGTTATGAATGATTCTTTGTAAAACTTTCAATAATACTTGAACCATCTTTCATTCTATCCCAGTCCGCGAAGTATTGATCTACATCCATTTTGCAGCCGTGCCTTTTATTCCTCATTTCTCTCCCTGGCTGTATCTGTGAGGTCAATCACAGCTGGCGATCAGGTCGGGCCACAATTCTTCCATCAAACCATCTTCCTCTGGTGGTCTAGGCGATGGAGTAATTCCTAGCGGGGGGAGAAGACCAGTCACTGTGAACCAACCAATCATTGGATGTTGTGGCCTGGATTCTCCCATCCTGTTGTATGGGACAGTATGGGTCATGCTAGGGGTCAAAGGGGTAAAGCCCTGACTGCCTGGTTAGCGTTAACTCCCTGCTGCCTTACTGTCTCTTTCACTACTCTCTTCCCATCTCTCACGCATCGATGTGTTTGCAGACTGCTAAAATAGCCACAAACACCAGGAGATGTCCTATCTGCTCCTCTTCCTGATCCGTTCTGTCCCATATAGCACCAAGAAACAAACATACATTGCACATTGTAAATATGGTTTACATTGATTTTTTATGAGTTTGGCATCTCGCATCTAACCTGAGAAGTAATTTTGGCGATAAACTTAATCAAATATCAATTTTGATTTGTAATTTTGACAACACGTCCAATATAAAATGTCTCAAATTGAATATTCCAATGACTTAGTAAAACTAATAGATTAAGTATCAGCTACATTAAAGTTAGATGCAATGTAGTTATTTAAAGTCTGAAGTTTACTATGCAACTTAATTATCAATTTTGTTTTCTTCTCGAATCAACCTATAATTGAGGCAAGCAAGAAGACCGATGCGCTTTTTTCTGCTGCGAATAAATTTCTGAGCCTTAATACCGACTAATCTGAATATTTTTATTACTTATTATTTTTACTTTTTTCTCTGAGGGTGTACTCTAACGCCACTCATCCTTCTCCGTTTATCCTTCATTCGAACCACTATTTTCGACCTCAGTTGTATTCTTTCTCTCTGAGCGATCGAAGGCTCGCGGGCCGAAACCTGTAGCGCTTTAACAGCCACTTTCTCTAGCACTTATGGGTTGGTAGGAAGGGTCATCAGGCGGTACTAACAATAGAGGCCATGGTAAGTGCTGTCCAATCCCATCATGATACTCTCATTGATTCGCCGTTAGCGACATCCAAGTACCCTTTTAGACATTTATCTTAGCCTAATGTTTTTGCCAGAATGAGATCTGCGCTTTTAAACATTTATCTTGGCCCAATGTTGTTTTTTTTCTAAAATGAGACCTCTAGAGCGTTTCGGCTCTCTCTTTTTATTGACGTGTTCGTAGGGAATCTTTCTAGTAGTTTGTTTCATTACAAAGTTTTTACAAACTTTTTACCCCTAGTGTACAATTTATATGGTTGAGTATTTCTTTTTAAAAAGTTTTTAAATTCTTGCAAATTAATGAGAAAATGAGTAATTAAGAACGCACCAAACAACTGTATTGAGTATATCGGATTCCAAATGCACCCCCTCGAAAAAAAAACAACAAAACAACAAACTCTCCGATATGTATCATGTATTCCCAACTTAGCGGAAATATATCAAGAAATCAATTGCACCCATAGGTCAAGGGACTTCCCATAAAAGTTGTGCTACCGCTTTGTCATATTTCCTACAATGGTATGGATATCCAGATAGACTGATAGCATACCGGAGTTTTATCATGATGGAAGAAGGGGGTAACACACACACACACTCACAAAACTCTCTTTTTATCTCATCGGGCCATTTCATTAACCAGAACCATACTTAACGTCCAAGTGCTGACTAGCTTTTTTGCCTGCTCAACTAGGTAGGCTGCGCTTCACTTCCAGTTCACATTTATCCAGTGTTTTTTTCTGTGTCTGAAATCTAGCTTGGAAGCTTCCCTAAATCTAAAAACATAGAGAACGAGAACACCAGTAATAATGAATGATCATAGAGAACCTTATGCGCGTATTAGGTTATCGGAAAATTTATCCTGACCTAAGGTCAGGGTATAATATCGATGAGTTTAGATAACAAAGTGCAACAAGGCAGTTTTGTATAATGACAGCACCTTATCCTCAGCTGCAACAAGTCGTCCTCTCTCTATCTTTTCGAAACATTTCATCTGTCTGTCTACCCAATTTTTTTTTCATCAAGTAATTCCTCTGCCTTTTCTGCGTTGTCTTTTTCATTGTTGCTTTGCTTTTGCCATTCCTATGGACCGTTTAAAGAAAAACCCCTTCCTCAGAACCCTACCCAAACTCTTTTAGCCGCTCTATTTTTCTCTCCTTGGAAAAGATATCAACACTGTTAAAATAAGATCGATCGAGACATACATTTCATCTAAAGTTTCATCGAGCTTCCTCCTCTCAAGAATCCCAAACCCATCCATAAAGAGTGAACAGGCTATCATAACACCATCGATCTGCCAAGTTCTCGCGCTTGTTACAGAATAAATTCAGACAGCCAGCGCAAACTTCGAGATTCCACGCTAATAAAAGGCCATATCGCCTTCCATGTTGTCTTTTTATGTTTTCCATCTGTGAGAACTTGTGTGTTTAACCTTTTTTATATTATTGATATGGCCGCGCAGAGCAATGGAAGGGCTACACTCACTATTTGTTTCATTTCAAATGAGCCAATAAGTGCTCGTGTCTCGCGAAACAAGCTTACATTATTTATCTCAGTGGTACTTTGCATCTTGTGACTCACAAACGTCAGACATAGCATGGCAGTCTTGTCAGCACCCGTGTGGCTTGCTTCAGTGACCTCTGACCTACCCAACCTCAGTGAACTCTCCTTGATGGAACTCTGATGAGCCGTTAGAATACTCGCCATCTCGGACAGAAAAACCCAATCCATCTCAAGTCATCTCTCATTTCCCTCTTGCAACCCCCTCCCCTTTTCCCACACAACTTTCAACCGCACTGAGTTCTTTTAAAAAACTTTTTCGATGCTTTGATTCCTCTTACTAGGTATTTGCTGGAAGTGCGACAACACAAAAATTTGTAAATGACGCTGTTGATTATTGTTTATCTTTTTAATGTCATGTCCGAAGACGAGACCGCATTGCCAGAGGTGCTAATCAGGAGGTTGCTAACTGCTAAGGCGATTATTTGCTTTATACAAACACGCGCTCCCAAGGTCTACAGACATTGAGATCCGAGGGTGACGGGGTGGAAGACTCATCGATTTTTATCAGACTTTTTACAGTGAGAAGCAGTCAGCCACTCCATGTTTGAACACGAATCTGTGGAGAGTACGCTGATGTTGTAGTGTCGGCGACCGTAATGCTGGGGTACTGTGCTCGCCGCTCCCCTTGCGGGGGAATCCGTAGACTAGTCGCTAGATAGTAGAAGACAGCAATATAAAATGGATTAGAAATTAGCAGGTTCAATTAATGTAGACCCCAAGGTCAATTGCCACAGGTCAAATACGATACGGTGCGACCCATATTGTAAGGTGAGCCTTGATTTGGACATTCGTTATAACCATAGATAATCGCATCCTGTTAAGAAAATCTTAAAACTATAAAAAATCGAACAAAAATGAATTTTTTAATGAGAGAGACAGAGAGTGAGAAAGACAGAGACAGAAAGAGACTGAGAGAGAGTGAGAGAGACGGGAGAAAGAGAGAGAGAGAGAGAGAGAGAGAGAGAGGGAGGGAGAGAGATAAAACCCAGTATGGATGTGGAGTGAAAAAGAAGCAGACTGATGACAAGTCAACAGGGATAAACACAGAGAGAATCATGAATTTATTAATAAGGAAAGAATGGCAGATATATAAAGATGTGTATTGATCGTTCTCATGCACAGAGATAATACAAATAATAAGCAGGGTATTAAAATTCCATGCATAAGCGAGAGATTTATGGCGGAGAGAGAAACAGAATGAAAGCCACAGNNAGAGAGAGAGAGAGAGAGAGAGAGAGAGAGAGAGAGAGAGCAACGGAGAAGTTGCACATTTTGTCGATGTCAAACTCTCAAACTCTTCGGTGAGTAATAATTACTGTAGAGCCCTAAAGGAAATGTTCATCCCTGCATAGACATCGCCTTGCTCGGTCCTTATCTCCGACTCCTCATCTTCTCGTCATCCCAGATCAGTGAGGCGAAAGTGTGATTGCCCCAAGTTTTTGTGTCTTTATTTAGCAACAGCGATCTGAACTCTGATAACCTCCCTCGATTGCTGGCGCTTTCTCCGAGCGGCCGATGTGTCATCTGCGACCATGTCAATGGTTGAGTGCGCAAAGATGAGGACCTTTGTCCCAAGTTGTGGCCACTGGCCGCACATCAGCTTTTCATTACGGGGGTCTGGTCAGACATGCCTCTTCCATTACACAGTCAGTGCTACTTGTCAAGCTATGCACCACTCCAGCTTCTTAGTCACAAGCTAATGCCAAATCATTGTAGCTTGGGGCTTGCTTCCATTTGAACTCCTTGCATTTTCTTGTCAGCATTGTTTCATTTTTAGTTTTGCACCATTGAATCGCGAATGATAATGAAGGCAATACTCGTTTGTAGATAGTACGTCGCAAAGATTGACGAAAGTATAACCGTTTCA
Source organism: Elysia marginata (assembly GCA_019649035.1). Taxonomy (NCBI): domain Eukaryota; kingdom Metazoa; phylum Mollusca; class Gastropoda; family Plakobranchidae; genus Elysia; species Elysia marginata. Next base: position 199,584 of record BMAT01010758.1, read on the forward strand.
GCAGTTTCAAAATTTAAATAATGAAGTTATTAGAAAATCCTAAGTTATCTTGTTGATGAGTTTAAGCATTTATTTTGGCTACTACTGACAACGCAGTTTAAAGAAAATATTCTTAGGACACCAAGCATTATCTTAAAACCAGTCTATTCTCTTCTCATCGCTTTGTTCTCACCCAAAACTTTTAGTTATCTTCTATTCAAAACGTTATAATTATTTTGTAATTTAGTTGCGAGCTTTAATAAGTTTATTCGCTTTTTTTTTTAAAAAGCAATTCTTTTTAAGAACTATTCAGCAACTAACGTCTCTTCCATTATGTTTTTCTCTTTATTTATAGTGGCAAATTTTGCGGATTCCTGTTATTTTAGCTCTAACGAATCATCCCCTCACTTCTTCGGTTAAAACCTCTTTTTCTGTATCCTTGATCAAGCATAGTAAACCTCATTAAATCCTGTATTCCGCGGCCAAACAAGAAGGGCGTTGGTACTCGGTACATGTAGCGACAGAGGGAGGATGTCCCCTAGGGCCAGTAAGTTGTCATCATGAACCAATCAGTCACTAAGTCTTAAGACCTGAACGTTCTCAACTCCATCCCACCAGGCATAAAAACACAAGCGAAAATTCAGCTACAGAAGAAGGACTTCAACTTATAAAAAAGCCTTTTCGAAAGCTAACTTTATCTTTATCGTTTTCACTTTTTTAAAATGTTCTTAACGTGATTTATATATTTTCTCACTTAATAATTATTCTTAGCAATATGCAATTACAATTTACATATACCAACAAGCGTGCTGCCATTCTGTCTGTAGACTATATTTTGCTACCGCTTCACAATGCCTTTTGCAAATTATTGTATCTGATTACTCTGTTTTATTCTTTCTTTGCTCAGGTTATTTTACCCAACCGTCACAATCTTATTGCCGCCTTCACCTAAATTTTCTTTGGGTAGCTGCCCTTATCAGATGGCTGAATGGGCTGATAGTGTATACCAACTTGGCCTGCTGGGTTATGTTCGTTAACAAGAACATTCGTTTTTTTGCAACCAATGCGGAAAAAAACTTATTTACACTTTAGGAACCTCTCTTTTCAGTATAGCAAGTTATTTCCTCTAGGCACAACGAACAAGTCTTTTCTCCAAGCAGTTACGGTCTTACTATTTTAATATCTGCCATTCAATTTTGCATTCTGCATTTTTGTATTTTAAGGCCCAAATGTGTCAACTAAGTGTCGTCAAAGCTTTTTTTATTTTCTAGTTTGAAGGAATGCTTGTGTGGTTTATACCTGGTCTTAAAATTATTCTCTCGAAGTCCTACATAATTACGTTTTGTCTTTAATTATTTTCGTTACCGTTACAGTTGCCTTATAAACGATGCATTTTGCGATGCAATGTCCTTTCATCTAGCTCTCTACCTGTCAGTAAAATTAACATCGGCAGCCAATTACCCTCCTGGTTCCTTTTTACCTTTTTTTTAAAAATAGCAATCGTTGTTAACATGAAGACAAAGCGCCGCCTGACTGAGAGTGTGTAAAGCCTCAACACAAATTTGAATACGCCTTGGATCTGCACTGTGATATAATTAGACAGCACTTCAGTTTGTCTTTTATTGGTCAGTGACATGGACATGTGGACATGTTATTTGGCTGCTTGAAGAGCGATTTCCAGGCCTACAATGGATTGATAGCTCCGAAGCCTCAGAATTTGGTTTTCATATAATTTTTCCCGAAAGCTATTTTATCATTGAGAGTAAACTTGCATTTGTAATGAATGAATTTATGAACGTGGTGTTTTAAACTGAAAGTTTCAATTTCAATTTCTTCGATTTAAAACATTGTCACATTCATTTCAATTTTTTCCTTGCATGAATTAATTTTTAAAACTGAAAAGTTTTACATGAAATCACATTCAGAAATATTTTTACATCCTCACTGCGACATAAACTTAATGAGAGTGTTTTTATGCAACTACATCAAACAGTACCTTACATAATATTTAGTTATACTCTTCGCAGTCTTCAAAGCTTTGTCATTTTTTCCGAACTCATGTGTCGATGCCAATCAAAGTCCACCCCCCTACCCCAGTTTTCAGTTTGCTGTTGTTCTGTATGCATTATCATCACAAACACCTATGGGACTTAAAGAACGTAAGTAACTTTCATTTCTATCAAGAAAAAAATTATTAATTTATTGCGCAGTTTAATCTTTCTATCATCTCTCCTTTCTTTCCAGTCAAATCAGTTTGGCTGGAGGCTCCAGAAATGGTGCACTTCATCTCCGGCCATCCGATGGTGTTGGACTGCAAAGTTTTCGAACACAATCAAGAGAAAGTATTTTGGAAACGTCCTGAATGGGATCAAGACCCACGTGTATACACGGTACAGTACTGGCGGGGAAGGTTAACGATGCCACGTCTAAGAGTTACGATCATTTCTATTTCCTAAAAAGACAGCTTCTCAAGCGGGCTCAATTTGCTGTTCTACGGAACGGATTGTATTGATAAGGCAGCACATTCATGTTATTGGAAATGAGATTAGAGCGCAAATTATCGTTCCTGTTCGCGAATTCCGTCTTTGAATCAACTGCGTGCGGAAAAAAAACGATAATTTTGTTATCTTTTCTCATTTCCAATACTAGCAGGTGTCTTCCAAACGCCTAGTACAATAACAGTTGAAACAATGTTATACGTTTAGCAAGCAGTATTCCTTAATCGTGCGAAAGCACCAAATCTGTTATATATACAAAGGATATAACTATGACGGAAGTTTTCGAAAAGAGTTATCCCCATTCATAATAGCTGTTGCATTTTCCCATTAATAAGCTTTTGCTTCTTTATTAAAACAATTAGAATCTCGCGTCTCTATTTAATTAAACTATATTAAAACCAGGAGGGTCAGGTTATACAAATGACAAGTTCTAAACTTCAAGTCATCTTAACTATATTTTTATCAATATTTTTATTGCCTGAATTAGTTTTATTAGTATTACTATTGCATATATTAATTCTATTACTTTTATTGTTGCCTATATTACTTTTATAGGAGGTGCTTCTAGATAAGGAAGATGGGGACGAATCCTACAAGATTCTTAGGCTGACGATAGACCAACCAGATGACAGGGATTCTGGCATGTACTTTTGTATGGTGGAGGACAACAAAGATGAAGCAGTTGTCATGGCTGATAGCACCTCACGTCAGTAGAACCAAATATTTTTAAAGCATTCGTCGTCGTATTGGTATTTTCCGAAAAATAATTTCCTCTTTGTTATTGCAGAAAAGGATGTCTTTATACATACCCAATGATAACAAGCTTCGATAAATTAAAACTACTTAAAATTGTGTCACAACTCGTTAAATTAAAGTTTAACAATAGAAATAATAGTTTCTAAATGATAATGTTCTGTCTTTTTTAAAAACTAACTGAACAAATAGATTCTATCATAAGTTTATATTTGTTTTTCATTTGATCAAAGTTTTTTTTTACGATTTTTGTGTCAATAAATGCCCTTTTGTTCGTTGCAATGGGCGTGATATCTTTTTAATTCGTGATCTTGCGCTATCCAGGAGTCATTTAAAAGCAAACAGGTCCTCGGTTTTCCAATGACATTGTCATTGAGATAGAAAACAAACCTACCAGAGCAACCAACAGTTAATTTTAAATTCATGAAAAAAAGGATCTAAATTGTGTAAAATATAATTTAGATCTTAGACCCAAATCGATGCTTGAATTTTAATTGATAATACATAATCAATTGTGGACCATGCATTTTATTTAGAATTAGACATGAAGATAGAGGAAGATATAATCCGCATAATTATTGAAACGGCGGAAATGTTTTCCCCCTCAAAATTTAAGCGCGTCGATCTTAGCCTTTGTCAATAGAGAGGATGAAGGAAGCGCTCTGTATTTTGGCTAATGTTACGGCGTGAGGCAGTCCTTACGACAGCCAAAGGATCACTTGATAAAAACAGCCAAGTCCATTTATATTGACGTTTTCTTAACATCGCGGCTGGTTATTGTCAATTGCATTAATATATAAACTTGAACAAAATCTCAGAGCGAATGAAAAATAGTAACTTAAAGAACCTTTCCGTTGTCATTTTTTTCTGTTTTATAATTTTCGACAATCAAAAAGGCTCAAATTTATTTCACGATTAGCGTAAGAACAAATGTTTTTTTTTTGCGCTCCTTATTCTATGATTAACTGAGTTGTTGTTGTTAGTTTTAAAGCAGAAGTGAGAAAGTTAATCTCCGAGACATTTTTTTCACCCCAAACTCCAAATTTCAAAACTTTCCCTGCGCGAACGGCTATGGGTACCCACGGTATAAATTACAACTATTATTCACGTTTGCCGAGTGTGTTAAGCCCCATTTTTGTTTTTTAAAACTAGCAGAGCCAAATTATCACTGTCAAATATGTTGCAGTCCTTTAGGTTGCATCATTTCTTCTCTTTGCCAGTGTTTGCTCGAGGAGCCAACATAACCGAAGGTTTTGATGCAAATCTAAGGTGTGAACTGATGCCATCAAAACATTTATCCACTCTGTTCTCGTGGCGGAAAGATGGAGTACCTTTAAATCAGATTCCTAACCTGGAAGGTCGAATTTCCCTGGATCAAGAAAACTCTTCGCTTACTATAAGCAAAGCCAGTGAGAGTTGTCATTTATTATGTTCGTTCTTGTATCTACTGTTCTATACCATAAGGCAAGAAGCAGTTAAATGGTGGAAAATGAACCCAGCCACACACTGACGCAAATTATTTCTTTGAAGTGAGAAATTGAGACTCATTTAATTTTTTTGAAGAACAAAAAGCTTGTATAGAAGTGTGAAAACTTCTTAAGTGTTACCATTTATATACAATTTTGCTTTATAAGAAATCTAAATCATACGCATTAAAAATACCTGTTACTTTCAGCTAAACTATTGCGCGCTATAACAACTACAACTACAACAACATCAACAAAATATAGCAACAAAAACAGCAACGAAAACAACAACTTCAGTAACCATAACAGTAACAAAAAAGCAACAAAAGACAGAAACAAAACCCATTAATATTCTAAACAGCGATATTGATGAGCTCGCGGTCTTGTTTCTAAAGGGCATGCATTTTTTCTGAAAAGAAGAAGTATGGTTTGTGAATGTTCCAAGTGAATTCAATTTCCAGGGTGAAAAAGTAAGGGCTTTCAAGTTCTCTACAGTTGATTTCCCCAGTTTGCTGTCTTCCAGTATATCACTGAGTGAACTGCAGACTGCGAAATCGACGGGTTGAAAATCCGTTCAGTAGGCTGCCGTTCTTCCTTCGCTTACTATAAGCAAAGCCAGTTCTTCCGTTCAGTAGGCTGCCGTTCTTCCTTCGCTATTTTATTCTTCACTGCGATCTTGCCCATCTTGCCGCAGAATGAAACTAAGAACATTTATACACACTCATTTTTTCTCTGAGGTTATTTTCTTAATCTTATATAGATAAAACGGTCACTTAAAGATCAAATAACGATTAGCGGAAAGAGGCCTACAATACTATCCCAAATCTACAATCATGTTACCTGTTCTCCACAACTATGTCCGTGAAAAAAGTTCAAATTTTACTTGCATATTTAATTTAAACCAGTGAAAAAGTTTAAATAAACCTGAAATGATTTTCATCTACTTTTTAAAATATCCAAAAATATTTATTTCTTTCTATAATAAATGGATATAAATGGTCTATATAAATGGATATAAATGGTCTATACCGTCGTTGTTCCAGTATTAACTCATGAAATACCGGATGCAAATCAAGTGGGTTGGAGTCTCTATTTAGCAATTAGGCCCTAACACTCATAGAAAAAGAGCAATTCAATGTGAATGTTGGAATAACCTGAAAAAGTTTTTACGACGATCTCCTTTTTCGGATCAAGAGTCGTTGGTCCATTGCAGAATTGTGTGCATGTTTAAAAATATCTTTTTTAAATGAGACAATTTGACTCACCTTGACTAACTAGGTACAAATAGTATCTTCTATAAACAAAAGAAGCAAATGTTTTCCACCCTAACGCCACTTTAAATTTGAGGAATTTTCAAACATATTTCTCATTATACTAAAGAAAACTTTATTTTTCTCAGGGATTTGAATTTTACGCTCACTTTTTATAACAATTTAGTCTCAATTTTTTCACAGAGCTTTCTGACGCAGGAATTTATACTTGTGAAGTACGGTTTATTGGCAACAAATTACAAGCTTTTACAGAGAATCCAGTTCTCCAAGGTAAAGGAAGTACATAGAGAGCTAAGTTACGGTAAATTTCCTTCCTTGCTATGTGAAAAAATTGGGTACCGATATACTGTACTTTTAAATTTAAAAAAAGATGTATAGCAAAAACTTATACGAACTAACAAAATAAAATGTGATTTCTCATATTGGCCTCTGCTTGGTCCTATACACTTTTTCCTGTTTCTCCAATCTTGCAAGGAAAGTATTGCAGATTTTATAACCAAACAAAAGTCTTAACCCTCTATCTTTTTCACATGTGTGATGAAATTTCTACCTGTTATTTTATGTTTAAAAATACACTTTTATACCACACTTAATACCAATAGGTCACGAAATTCATAGATGTGATGTATAATTAATGATTCTAGCATGAAACAACCTGACCGTAAGTGTCGTTCTATGTGACAATTATTACCGACAGTATCTCTAAGTAGACCAGAGTAAATACTGTAACGCTTGTCTTAGTCCCGGGACATAATTCTGTTGGTCAGTGATTTCATTATTTCTTGACAAGTCGCACCGCCTTAAAAAAAAACGTTTATCTCATACACAGGTAGACCATACAGGATACACACAGCATCTGGCGATGAAATTTTCTCCGCGTCCGAGAAATCTCTGACCCTGAAATGCCCAGTGGAAGGCACCCCACACCCAGAGGTAAGAAATGTACTACGAGAACGAACCACACGAGGAAAAAGTTCAATAGGCTGAGCTGATAAACCAAAAAATAACCAAATTCTAAGTAAACTTATTTTTGCAGGTGATTGGCTTTCTACCCCTGATAGTACACACACGGAGAGGTAAATTTAAGAAAATCCCTGGCCTACTAGTTGGCCGGTAAAGCTTTTTTTCCCCAAAAAATCACACAATGTCCCATAAGTATGATAGCTTCTGTGAAAGGTTTACCACATTTAGTCAGACTAATCCGTATCAATCTTTTTTGGTGATCACGAACAAATACGTCAGGCTCAAATCCAAAGGTGAAATGTTCAATTCGGTGGTTGTGCTCTGCATGCAGTCACAGCCAGGTAATGTGAGGCTTGTTAGAGCGCAGATAAAAATCAAGCTGGATACCATAGTTAGGCTATAGATATATAATTCTGATCACATCGCCAAAATTGACACCTATGATGCTCGAATCAGGCCTGTTTAAGAGTGGACTTTCAATCGTTTTTGTGTCGTCAGCAACTAACACTCCTTTCGTTCAGTGTCTTTATTAAGCATGGTGGGAACACAGAAATCTAAAAATTTTTAGATTTCTGTGGGTGGGAAATAATTATTGTCATTTGTAAAGTAAAAGGTCTTCCGTTTTTGTAAACGCTTTTCTCTCCATGGTGTTAAGCGTTTTTTTTTTCAAACTATTGCTTGCAGAGCGATAGACCACTAAATTGATAGTGAAAGCCGTCCTTTTAATCTCGTTTTGTTTTTCATTTTATACATTTTTCCTGTTGACTTTGTAAAAAGAACGGTTGTTTCGTAGACTAGGTGTAAAAATTATATCGTCCACCTTTGTTGTGAAAAATCATTCCGATAAGCGCCTGATTAGTCATATCAAATAAAACCATACCATATCATCATCGAAATGTTAGGAATAAAGCAAATTCTCTAACCTCAAAGATTTTTCAAAATAGAATCTACCAACAGTTGTATAACAAGTTACACCAACAGGTGTAGAACAAGTTACTTTATTTAAGATTTTACTGTCTTCGTTTAAAGGTTTTCTGGCAGCGAGGGGATGACGTCCTGGAGCCCAGTACAAAATACACATTTCAAGATGACGGAGATGTGAAGTCAGCACACCTGGAGATCTCGGAGCCGAAGAACGCCGACTTTGGGGAGTACATGTGTACGGCGGAGAACTCGCTGGGAAAAGTTGACGTTACGTTCAATGTGGTCAACGCAACCCTAGCCCAGATACCTGGCGCGAAGTCAGGGGCTAACTCAGGCCAAGGCGACCCCGACGCAGCCCAGGCCATATACCAGTCTCAAACCCAGCTCCTCTTGTTTCATATCTTAGTTACAATTCCGATGGCACTTTTACATCTTCTTTAATTAAAAAAGTCACGATTCCATGACGTTATGCTTGCAGTTTGATTCGTGTACTTAAAAAAAAAACAAACAACAATTTTGATACAATTTATAAACAAAATTTCGGTGACTTGCAGTCCATAAATATTGTATTGATGAACAAAAATTGGGTGTCATTGAAATGTAAACAAACGATGTAATCAAAACAGTGCCCATTTCTCATATTTCTTTCTGAATATTTCAAAATAAGGAAATTTTTTTTTTTAACACGAGGATGTCATCGCTTGGGTTTTTAAGTCTTTCATGCTTTCATTGTTAGGTTAGCACCAATATTGTTTTACCTATATACTTGATACTTATTTCTAGCACATACTTAAAAATATGCTTTTTATTTCTCCTCAGCGCAATTAAGCTGTTACAGCAGCTGTTTTCTTAACTTGCTTAACCCGTGGCTATTTTATCAGCAGCCCTCTCCGTCTTGCAAATATTTCGCAATTTCACTCCGTTATTTTTTTTTTTTACTTGAGGCACTTCTTATATAGCCTAGCATTTTCTCTCTCAAACTCACTGAAGCTTTTTATGAACTTTTGATTGCTTTTTTATCATAAAAGGTAGATCTTTTTTCAAAGACTTTCTCGCTCGGTTACATTGTTACACTCTATAATGCCTATTCATTAAAAAAATGAAGTCTACCACAAAACAATACTTTGTGTAAAGTTTAGAGCAAGGAAGCAGCAAACACTAACGACAGGATCATAAATGGAAGACATGGCCAAAGAAAAAAGGAGATATAATGTACAGACTAGAGAGTACATAAAGTTTTGCAGAGCGCAAGTCTAAAAAGGCCTTAAAATGTGTAACACAAAAAAATACTCGTGGATGAAGATAATATTGCTTGGTTTTTACATAAGAATAATGAAATAAATACAAAAAAACGTGGCAACAGCATTGAGGAAAGAGTGCATGTGTCGTTACAAATCTGAAAGAGAGAGAGCGAGAGCAAGAGAGAGAGAGAGAG
>BMAT01010758.1:208899-218919 GCA_019649035.1 Elysia marginata
AAGAGAGAGAGAGGCAGGGTTTGTGTACCCTAGAGGCAGAGAGTAAAAACTGAAACAGTCTGAAAGATTTTTTTAATTTTTTCCTTTTATTGCTGCATTTAATTTAGCGATAGCCGACGCTGCTACATCTTTATCGCATACATATGTATCATTTTAAACCTTCGTGATGCTGGGTATATTTCCCATAACCTGATTTTTAGCAATAATGCACGGAGGTAGTTGGGTGCCTCCAATGCTCCCTTTTCTTGCTTCGTTTCAAGAGTCAGTCGTAATATCTTATCGTCATTGAACTGTTTTCGACGTTTTCATCAATATTTGGAAACAATACTTGGTGAGTTTTAGGCATCTAATGCCGACTGTTAACGTTTTTAACCAATGCTTTTTTAAGTACAAGTAAAAAGCTATATATTACTTCCAGGTAGTGCTGCTTCCTTGATTTTTATAGCTCTTTTTATTTAAAAAAAAAAACAAAACAAAAAATACAACTTGTAGATCTAGAACAGTTAAGAGGCATTTAAAATTGTGTATCCAAATGCGTGCCTAAAGTAAAAACTTAGCGCAACTGATAATAATAAATGTTATAATTCTATGTCCTGGCGCAGCACTAAATCACTTTTTTCTTGTTGCCCCATGAAACAGGCGAATAGTTACATAACTTCTTTCCTGTGCATTTTTTTCCCAAATTTATCACTGTGAAATCATTCATTGGGTTTGATATTTTACTAAAAGTATTTTTGTCAAAACTATGTTCAATGTACCTTTTTTATATGTCGCAGCAGTGCTGTGTTTTGTATTAATTATGAATGCATTTTAAACGTAATAAAAGAACGGTATTTTCATCATGCTTTTCTTTTTGACTTTAGTGTGAAGCTCTAATGAGATGTTTATCTCTTCGCTAAAGCATGGACGCGTTTCCCGTACATGGAAAACTGCGGACCGGTCCAGGTCTGGTGATCCATTTTTTCGCTGGTCCAGAATCTTCTATACGGGATACGCGTTTTGTAAAACGGGCTCTAAATCTAACCTTCCAATTTTGTTTTTGTATAAGTAACAGAAATTTACTGGGTGTTCATAATGGCATGAATAAAAATTATTCAATTTTTGGTGTTTCAAGTAACTTAACCATACGCTTTTTCTTGGATAACTGATACAACACTACACGCTCACGTACAATAGGCCTACATCATATCATAGAAACACAATATAGATTGATTTACAGTACAAAAAGTTTGTAATGACAAAACAAAAGGAAAAAAAATCTGTAACCGTCTTTTTTATTTTTAAAAGTTTTAGTTCTATTTTATTTATAGACTGTAAAATGATGACAAACTGTAATATAAACTTTGACATTTATTTTCGCACCACTAAAACATGGTAAGTTGTTCGAATCAAACTGGACACTTTACTTTCGTTGCCAAGTGTCGAATTCTGCGGTCTTGTCCTAGAGAATATCCTCTGACAAAGTCTGTTGGCGAGACGACCAGACGCGTCTGCCTGTCCTTGTGTTGTTCCATGCTACCCATCAGGATGTACATGCGTTTCGCCCGAAGGTTGGGACACCGGCATTGACTCGCCACCCACAGGTACTCGCGCGCCATGAGCCGGACTCTGTTCCGGTAGGAGGAGATAACTGTGATATCATATCTCGTCTCTTTCTGAACCTTCTTCCGCCGGTTGATGTAGACTTTGCTCACTGAAATTTTGACATAACGGTAACGCCATAAAAACCATTAGATCTATATTTATTTGATAGTCTTTAAAGATTTACCTTTTTTTAAATAGTGAAATTGAAGAATCATTTAAAATGATACTATTTTGCTGAATGATTACGTACCAAAATCACTTGAACAAAATTTCTTTTTTCTGTTTTTCACTCTGGGACAAGGGTAGCAGCCATCTGTTGAATAAACAGTCATATTTAAATCAAGAGATTTCACTATTATGAGATATTTCCAGGTATTTTAGTCGTTAAGACGTTTTGTGTAAGGGAATTACTTGAACACGAATAATTCTCTATATGATCTGGAGGACATAATCAGTGTAAGTGACACTGGCAATTAGCGCTTTTCTAAGCTGCTCAGACAGGCCGACCTTTACTAAGTATTATGCTTTACCAACACCAAGAGGGCCAGTCGATAGAAAAAAAAATTCAACTGAGCACATTGACATGTTTTTAACGAACGATTGTTTGACGTAATGGTTTTCCACTCACTCAGTGTTGTACTTGGCATCCACGTCAGTAAAGTTATTATGAGGTGTATTCTTACAAGTCCACGTCATACTAAATACGTAAAGCCATTATGAGGTGGGTTCTCAATTCTCACGACAGCTACAAGTCCACGTCACACTAATTAAGTTAAGCTATTATGAGGTGGATTCTCAATTTTCACCACAGTTACAAGTCCAAGTCCACCACATACTAAACAAGTAAAGGTACTATGATGTGAATTTTCAATTGTGACCGCAATGACTCCGTGCAGGCGTCGTTTACAGGTTCTGTCGTTTAGGTTTTTAATAAAAAGAAAATGCCATCACGAAAAATTAAAAAAAAAGAAAAAATCTTTTTTTTGAAAGTCAACCCCCCCACCCCCCAAAATCATAAACACATTGCTGGTGGCAATCATCTCAAGATACTCAGCCACGTCAAAGCTCGCAAAAAAGTATTATTTTCTTCTCACTACAGACTAGTTTTAAGGGAAAAAACGAAGCAATGGCCAAGTCAATTTTTTTATATGAATGGAATTTTCTTCTAGAACTTATACAAAGAAACATTTTGATTTCTCAAAACAAGAACTGGATTGCTTTTTATGCAAGAGGCTCGATATAGAACACACGATGTGAATAGAAACGAAAGCTCATGGCTCAAAGCCCACTTTTCTAACCGAACTCGTACAAAGAAGTCTGTGCCTCTAAAACAATTCTTACTCACATGGCCCTGGCGACGCCACCGTTATAATGTCTCCTTTGTCCCTTTTCTTCGTAAGAGACTTTTTTCTTTTCTTCATTTTCCTCTTCTTTTTTGCTCCCCTTCCGCTTGAAGATTGGGGATCTGTGACTTTTTCCATTCCTGGAGCGTTCTTTGACGGCAGACCCACATCTGAGAAAATAAATGAAACACTTAAAACAAATAGCGTCGAGACGTAGGAAAAAATCACTTTAACTAATCCTCTGATTTATTTGTAGACACCGGTACCCTGGATAACTAATGCATATATTCAATACAAAGGGCTTTTCTTAAGCAGAACTATTCAAATCTTGGGTTTGCTTGCATTAGCAGAGTATCAATAGCATAGTAAAAGAAAGAAAGCTATTGAAACATAGAAGGCCGAGACTAGAGTCCTAGATCGAAGGATCTCTAGCGAGATAAAATGAAATCATATTGGGGTAGCTGCGAGTTGTGCGGGTTCAAATCCTACTCTGTTCATGTTCCGTCTTGTACTGTCTTTTCCTCTTTCGCCTCGTCCATTGCTGTATCTAAGTTTTTGATCGTCTTTGTTTACAGCTAGATTGGTCCAGTTAAAAATAGGAATGTCATGAGCGTCGACGTCTTTTTAAATCTTAACAGCAACGCTCAATACCTCTAGATAGTTTTAACCGTTATTCTGTTTTCAACATCGTTGTATTTAATTGTACGCAAAATTAAGACTACCTCAACAGAGCACAGCTATAACTATAAAGGTTTATCCTGGTGAAGACTAGCTTGTATTTACTATGTACTATTCACAGCAAGCGTTGTCAACGATAACGTTTTAGTCGTGATCAAACGCAAATAGAACAAAAATACATTAAAAAATTAGAACTATACACTCTTGTCATTTAAATTTATTGTCAAGTGCTTTCTTTTTTATTATGAAGTGCACCATCAAATTTACTATCTTAAATCAAAATCAATAGTATAAATAACTTACTAAAGAGGTTATAACAATTCCTAAGAGATCACTTTACCAGTGTATAAAGGTCTCCGCGGACGGTTTCTTCTCAGCACTTGATTTGAAGCCGAGGCTTTAAAGTTGTCTTTGTTGGGTTTGACTCTATCTCTTTCCTTCCTCTGAGGCATTGAGAGCCCCTGGTGATTATTGTTACTCTCTTGTTCGGCTTCACCAATCAAATAATTTGGAGATTCGAATCTCGAGAGGCCATTTGTACCGCTGCCTCTGCCGGAAGTGTCTTTTCTCTCAGCGTGAACTGAATCTTGTTTCTTTATTGAAAAGAGCTGGATTTGTTCCTCGGGTGAAGAGGAAGAGTCTCCTAAATCCACAAGATTTGGCGTTCGTCGACCACCAGATGAAGAAATGACGTCCCTGTTGTTAGGAGGAAAGTTTTTTCCTATGATTGAGTAATCATTGTGAAAACTTTGCTTTTCATGCTCGGTTTTGTTGCTGCTGATGTCATTTTTGTGTTCCATAATATAGTCGGGGCTTCTGGTTAATTTTTCACGTGACGTAATCTTCTTTTCTGAATAACCGGAAACTGAGATAGCAGTTTTTGTCAACTTCTGCCTGAAGCCTGCCGTTTCGGAAGGACCGGACGAGCTTGGGTTACGCGAATTTGAATTATTAAAAAAAGATCCTTCATTTTTGTTTCTATTTATAGAAGACAGGCTGGACAGCGCAGCTCCATTGTCTGAACTCTGGTTTGTCTTTCCAGATGATGACCTTTGTTGGAAATAGGAACGGCAGATTTGTAAAAAACAATACAGATATCTAGCACTAACCTTGTCAAATTTCGACCTTTATCTTTGGACAAAAGGCGTATAGGCTAACTATTATGTCCCATATTATTGTTTCTCTTTACGAAAATAAAACACATGGGCACAATGTGGCATGTGTAAACGAGTTTATTACAAAATGTACATCATCTCAAAGAAACACACATAAAAGCAATCGGTAGTAGGCGTACTTAGAAAAAGGGAAACATTTCTCTCAGCATTGTTGTTTTTTTTATAGCTCAAAATTGAATTCAATGCGGCTCACGTGATTTGAATATGCAGACCAGAGTGTAGTCATATGCTTTAGCGGTTTTCCCAATAACGTTTTCGCCATCTTAAGAGACTGTCAAGTTATATAGGATAAGTACATTTTTTTTCTTACTAATCGTGAAGAATTCCCAATAACAGTGCTGTATTCTAGTCCAGATTATTACTGAGCTTTTGGAGAGAGGAAAACTCGACTAAACAAAAATCATAAAGTACCACTGGACTTCTTGATAAGGTTTGTCAGTCTTCTTCTTCGTCTAATTCCATTATGTAAATTGAAGAAAAAAGGAAAAATATTCATGAGTCCCTCTTTCCTCTATCAATTCATAAATGCTCAGCGATAAGGATAAAAGCGTATTTTAAAAATGTCACTTAAAGTGAAGAAAGTATTTCGGCAATAGAGACCATTTTTTTGCTAGGTTATTGAACATTCAGAGACATTAGAAAATGGGATTGAGAATTACGTGACAAGGTTAGAGCGACTACCTTTCGTCTGAAGTTTCTTCTATTAAGTGTTGGATTGCATTATCAAACTTGATGATTTTGTTTTGGCTAGCATTTGGTGCCCAAAAACTGTAGGAGATTCTGTGATTGGAGGTTGCGCCTTCAGCCTGAAAAAATACAACTTCTGTAACATAAAGTTTGTCATTTATTAGAAATGTTAACTTTGAAAGCAAATTAAGCTTCAATTTATTCTTATTAGTAAAGAGCTAAAAGTATTCATAGGATCTTCAGAAAATATTTTGCTGTCTTTTAACAGGTATTATCTAAACTTCTGATCGCTAAGGATGCTTAGTTTAAGAACATATGTAAGAATGCTGTCCAAAGATGATTTTGTTAACAAGTTCTATGGAACAAAAGCTCTGTTTTGCCACCTGTCTATGGTAAGATAAATTCATTCTCATAACCCATAAAAACTTCATTGACACTTGATTGGTCGTATTATAGTCTCTTCTTTATCATAAAAAAGACTTTGAACTAATGGTTATTCTTAGACATACGCTATGTAATGTTATGTGAGATGATTATGATTATGCTTTTATATTACTCTCAGTATATCAGTAATACTTTTATGTCCTTGCGCTGTCTCAAATTATATTATACATTTGCGAATAAGAACGAGTTGAAGCAAGTCTCTGCCATCACATTATAGTCAAAGACCTGATAACAGCCTTGTTCACGTACGTATATAACTAGAGTGAAAGCAATAAGAAGGAACCCCAGTTTACCACAACCAATATGTCCTCTCCAGTTGGACCGGAAGTCACCAAAGACTCAGTTCTTAAAGTCTTGCTGAGTGTCCACACGGAGTTTCCGCCCATCACGACATTCCGACCAAACCGTCTACCAGCTGGAGCTAGGATGTAATCTCTCCTCAAGTTAACCAGGCCTGTATAAACAGACACCCAGTGGGAGAAAGTAAACGCTGGCATGCTCGTTAGAGTCATTCAAATTACGTATATATCTAGCCTTTTATAATAATGCAGTAACAAAAGTATTTTCTTAAACCAGGCTTTGCTTTCTAAGGTGGTGAAATTTATTTAAGGCAAAAAATGCGCAGGATAATAACTTAAGAAAACATAATTGTGCAGTCAGAATATAGCGGAATTTGTAATTTATTAAAACAAGCCTGTGATAATAAACTGGTTAATAACTTTTCAAAGAAGTATGTTGAAAATGTCTTTTAAAAACCTTTATTCAATGCTTTTAACTCCAACTTCACTAGTTCTCTTTTATGCATTTGTTTTTTTAAGGGTACCATATAAGATGAAAAGCAAGTACTGGCATTCAGCTTGAGAAGGCAAATGCGTATGCGGCTTCAGAAAAAATGGTGATAACTACGATAGGCATTATAGGGCGATGAGAATACAAGAGTAAAGATGATAAGATAGACTTCAAGAAATTTGTTTGATACGTCGTATCTTAACCATGTTTTAGTACAACCAAATTGTTTTTAAGAATAGTATTGTCGGATAAGATAAAGACATAACGCTATATAGAATAAGAAAAAAAGGAAATGAAATTTTCAAAATTTTCCAGTATCTCTTATTTCGTGTGTATCTTTCCTAATTGCATTGAAATGTTAACATGAGAGACCCGTCTATCGACTTTCTCCTTAGCCTTTAACGCAAACGTTTGGAAATACGCCAAAGAAACCCCGAGGTGTACAAATTTTATGTGTTTTCTTTACCTATAATGCTTTGTTTGCCAAGCCCCACAATGCTGATTTTAATCGATGTTGACCCTTTGGGCAAAAGAACAACAACATTTCTTCTCTGGGCACCGCTGTCTGTAGAAGAAAAGTAAAAAGCAATGGGGGTTTATCGTTAACTGGCCCACTCTTGTTTTTGAACTTTGGAAGTTTTTTTTTGCTGCTGTTGGGCATTCCATTTCAGTATGGCACGTCACACCACTTAGTACAGATGGAGCAAGCTCAAACTAAAAATTGGGTACACAGTGTTGGCTAACATTATGTTGTCTCCCTTTGTCACAACAGCTGTGCTCTCTTACTTCTTGCGATGGATTTTTAAGTAAGCCCTAAAATCTCTCTCTCTCTCTCTCTCTCTCTCTCTCTCTCTCTCTCTCTCTCTCTCTCTCTCTCTTTCTTTCCCTCTCTTTCTTTCTCTCACTCTCCCCATTCGCCTGTATGAGTGTAATGCGTTGTGTTATCATTCCCTGTTTTTAACCTCTTGTCTTCTTTTTTAACATTATACATATTTCTGGAGTTCTTTCCTGTTCCAGCATCTCGCTTTCTTTTTTATATTCTGTTCTCCATTTCTGTCTTACTGTTCATTACGTCTTACACCTTTTTTAACAATAAACCTGACACACTTGCTTATTTTCTCTCTACCACCCTCACTTTCTCATCCTGTGAGCTTTCATCGCTCTCCCCGTCTCTCTCTTTCGCTCTCTCTCTCTCTCTGAAGAAAAAGAATCCTGGCCCAGACTTTAGTCAGGAGCATAAAAAAAATAAAATAGGAAAGATTAGTATTTCCGGAAATCGATTCTATATAATTTTAAAACTTAAAAACCGTACTCATCGTTTGATTTCGAAAAAAACCCCTCTGCACAGGTTTGAATCTTTCGTCTCTTATTCTGTAATCATAATCGCAGCTGGCTTAATCCTTTTGCAAAGAGATCTAAAAATAACCAACCGATTGCTCAACCAACCAAGGTCGTTTAAAATCTCAAAACTGTTGGATCTTTGCGATCTTAATACTATGCTATCGAGTGTCCCGGAGATGTAAAAAAAAAAAGATCCTATAGATAAATGAATTTTTCTTCTCGATGCTAAAGAATAGCTGGATCAGAAATAAAGAAAAAATGTTTAAAAAATCTGGCTAGCAATAAGGGCCGTTGGACAAAGATAATGATTTTTTAAGTAGCTCACTTGGCGATGTCGACATCGGGTTCCGCGTCCCGTGGACCCAGTAACATGTGGAGTTGTCGCCTCCGCATTTCTGGCACATGTCAAATTGGAGTTGTCTACCATCGCCTCTTTCACAGCTGGATGGCCTTAGAAGGGGCTGTAGGGACGGGAAGTTAATTATAGTCCGGGAATTCGGAGCTAGAACTACGCCAGAGGATAATAGATGGGTTAGGGAAGTTGTTGCCATGCCAGATTACATGGTAATTTTGTGTTAGATAAAAGTTTCCGGGATTTT
Source organism: Elysia marginata (assembly GCA_019649035.1). Lineage (NCBI taxonomy): Eukaryota > Metazoa > Mollusca > Gastropoda > Plakobranchidae > Elysia > Elysia marginata. The sequence goes on from BMAT01010758.1 coordinate 217,540, forward strand.
GTCCCTAATCTTGCTTTTTTTTCATTTAGACTTTTGTTTTTGATTTTTAGACACAAATGTTAATAGCATGTAAGTAAGTGCTTCCTGTTTTTTGCGGTTGTTAAAAAACGGAATTATAAAGAAGATTAAAAGACAACATAGGGCTTGTGTTGAGATAATGTCAAAACAGGATAAAGGACACAAAGCGGTCCTATTATACAGAATGAGTCATTGGAATTGTGTGATAAGGAGATCAAAACTATACATTTGCACCGTTCTTTTTAAAAGCGCTGTAAAGTGGTAGCAAATTATTTATGCGTCTAGTTTACGACCTCAATAAGAGTTTTTGAAGGATCAAGAATAAATCAGATTTGAGGTGCTTCCTTCAACTAATGGTTCCAATTAAAAGTATTGTAATATAATCATGATGCAATAAATCAAAATTTACGGTATGAAAATGAGATCAGAGTGCAAATTATCTTTCCTCTTGGAACACTCTCTCTTTGAATTCAATGGCTCTCGGGCAAGAACGACAATTTTGTGCTTTATTCTCATTCCCTATTTGAGAATAGAAATCTGAACTAAAGATACTTACACCCCCTATAATTTATCCAACCAACCAACAGCGCAAGCAGATTCTTTTTCTTGGGACTGTTTCCGCATTTGCAAGTTTTTAAATATTTTTTAAAATTTACTAACATTTTGATCTATTTTGTCTGCAACGGTTTTAAATACCCTTATCGCACCGACGAGCAGTTTCCTTATTTTAAAAGTTTACACACCAATGGTGGGACCTACCTGACATTTTCCGGCCACACAGACACCACTGACAGTTTTGTTCATGGCACACGATGTTCCGTCTTTAATGCTTCCCACCGAGCGACGTAAATGAGATCCATGTCGCTGGCATAGAACCTTGCAGGGCTGGGCTTAGTTTAAATGTAAATCAGATTTTTGAAAAGCGTGGTGGAAACGAGCAAAGTATCTGCCCATAAATATTTCACTTAGTAAGTGTCACTCTGTATAGACCAGTCAATAAGTTTTTATACTTTTCTTGCTTTCATGATTCAAGATTCAAGATTCAAAATTCTTTATTGATCCACTAGAGCAAATTCTTTAGACAAGCTTCTCATAAGAAAACAAAAACCGCTATGAACATAGATATAGAACGTATAAATTAAAAATGTTAGTGTAAATCCTTAACTTTAAATCACAGCCTTTTTATATACAATAATTATCTATATACTAATATCACACTCTTAAGCAACTAAAAAGCAATCAAAGTATATTCGTAGCATAAAAATTATTGGCAATACAAGTATGGACTATTTAGATCTAGATTGTAGGGCATTTTCTTTTACAATTTTTGTTGTGTAACGAAATCGATCTAGGTAAAAACGA
>BMAT01010758.1:218960-248205 GCA_019649035.1 Elysia marginata
AAAAAAAAAAAAAAAAAAAAAAAGAAAACAACCAAGAAAGGCCTTTTCATAAAATAGTATTGCTATTTACAAACATATTCCTACAAAACCTGCATGACTATTTTTCAGCCAGCAGCGCATGGGATCTTATGAAACATTATTTGTATCTTCTTATCTAGTTCTAAAAGTCAATGTCTTTTGAAAGTTTCATCGGAAAACAAAAAGCATATTATGTATTTTTATTCGATATTCAAACTAATATTAATCATAATTTTTCCCTATGCTAAGAGGAGAATATTGCATTTTAGAGAAAAACCCTGAAGAATGAGCGTTTCATACATGCAGTCAATTCTTATTACTTATGAAAAATAAAAATAAATCCAATAATAAAATATTTTAAACCAAGTTTAAACTACCCGATACTTTAAAAGACGTGTGCTAACTATTCACTCTACCTGGGTCTGTGCTAACTATTCACTCTACCTGGGTCTTCAACCCGTTTCCATAAACGTTTGTAATGCTTGCGCCAATTTAGCTTTCTACAAAAGAGATCGGAAGCGGTAGACTGGTTAAGACAAGCCTGTAGAAATACAAGAACAAAAGCTGACGAAGATATCAAGTTGCATCTCATAATAGGCCTATAGGCCTACTGGTTTACGGGTGTTTTGCGAGATTTAAGATTAGTAAACAGGCAGTTTTAGTTTTAAAGATAAGTGGTGTCTATACTCATCTTGTGGGGAAAATGTTTATTTAACATTTGTCAGGTGTATTCTGATACTGCACCTTCTGCTTGCTATGTTTTAAATATTAATATAATAGCAAAGAAAAAGTTGCTTGTACCGTACTTATGAAAATAAAGAATAAATGAAAGTAGTAACAAAGAAAAACACAGTTCTTTGATTATTTTGCTCTTTAAAGTGACGTTCAGATCATATAAACCACGATCATGTTTGTGATGGACATAACAACTCGTAAAATCAAAAGGATTTGATTACCTATAAACCATATTTTTTATATTTATAGGATTATTGACTTAGCGGTGCTGTACCATTTTGCCAGACAATTAAAGTGCATCGTTTGTTTTAAATAAATGGGAGATTACTACATGATAATCATTTTAGATTCTGCTCTTTCAATCTCTTTCAAAATATATCAAAAGCACCTGTTCATGGCAAATCTTTTTATTGTCACTTCTGCCCTGACACCTCCAGACCTCGGTACTTTCCATCCTGCCGTCCAGAGACCATGCTAGACATTCCCTGGTCCGTGTGGTCACTCCTCGTCCACAGGTGCTGGAGCAGGATGACCACTTCGACCACTGTCCCCAGTAGACTGGGTTCTCTAGACGCCTTGGGCTAGCCCGCTGCGTCAAATCGGACACTTTTACCTGGAAGTAATGTCTGTAATGTTAAATCTTTTTTTTTCTAAAACCAGATTGACGGATATTCAGGCTACTAAGAATGATGTCCTTCTCTTCAAAGCTTTAACATCGGTTTTCTTTAAAAATTTTGACAGGCCGATGCGCCAAGTTCGACTTTAACTAGGGACTAATACCTTTGACTCAAACTATTACATTCTAATGTTTTTTACTTGACTATTATGCCTAACAAGTATCGTGTTCTCTTAGACGTTTCACATGTATGAATCTTATTACTAACAAGCTTCAGTTGGACCGGTGCAAAAAAAAAAAATGTTTTGCGAACGGCTGCTGCTGTACGTGTTAAACCTGTCACCAAACAACTTGTTGAATTCATACAAGCCCTTCGACACTTTTTTCCAAATGTTTTAAAACGAGGGCCCCTATTTGACCAATTATATTTTACGCCCATTTCCTTCATTATGAAAAATTTGAACATAAGTGTTGATGGAGAGAAGGTAAAACAGTAAGGCAGTGCGGTCATGTATAGTAACAAAATAGAGCAGTGATGCGACATAATGTCCCACTATTTTAAATCACATATGCTCAAGAACACCCTGTTGAATAAAACAACAGTTATGGAAAGATTTTTTCCACATTTAACTATTCCGCAAACCCCAAAATAGGTGTCATGTTGATTTAAAATTGCTGACATTTGTGAATGAAACTTTTGTAACACAACCGAACTTTTTTGCCACCCCTAATTGAGCACTCATAATGTGCATCAGGTTAAATCTACAAGAAAGTATATCTATAGACATGGAATGGTTTTTTTAAACGAACAAAAATGGTGTAACATAATAACCTATATTTCATTACGCGAAGCCTGTCTACTCACCAAGCACAAGAAAAACAGAAGTGTTGATGTCGCATTCTGCACCATATGCGCCATCGAGAATGTAAGGAAAACCCAGAGAATCTATAATATTTCGACAGCTTTCTTTAAACGTGAGCTCTTTTTTTTATTTTTTTCTCATTTCACATAATTTGAAAAGTAAAAAAAAATCTCAACCTGGTGCTTCAATAGGTTATTAGTTATGACGAAAAGGAAACCGAAACATGTTCAGATTGGCTAATTTCTTTGTTGGAGTAAACAAAAAAGACGCACAACGTCACACCTATATTTTATCCCTTGTTTTCTCTTCCTTCCTTGGCCACTGTTTCATTCTACACACCTTAGACAAACCAAGGGTTCCTGGCTTCTATCTTTGCAGGCCACGTAAATGCCCACGTCCTATCCACTCCTGTCTAGGCCCATTCCTGAGATGTAACCATGCAAAAAATGGGATAAAATTCCAGACGTGCAGTTATATCTCTTGAAATAGGATGGTGCGAAAACAGAATTCTTTATTGGCCTTCCTGAAAAAACCCCTGCTACATGTAGTACCTTGCAACCAAACACAACAAAACACCATGATTGTGTTGTGTTGAGACTTTCTAATAAGACGTTAGTAAACCTAAGTCGTTATCATTGCATGAACCAATGCATTCTTTAAACGTAGGCCTTTTGGTGAACAGTACGTGATTTGAGTAGGTACATGCTGTCTGGAAGTGTGTCTTGCAGTGGTGGTGAAAGAATCATAGGTCTATTAAGTCGTTATGGGACAGGCTTGGGGAGTAATAAATAATAAATAAAGAGCTTTTTTTATATAGCGCTTATCCACTAATGTGCTCTAAGCGCTTTACAGGGGTTCCCCGACAGGCCATTCCCAACCAAAGTACCTTCTGAACCCACAGAGGAGCAGCAAGTTAAGCGCATCACTCTAGCATTCTGACAAGATCTTTCACTGCCTATAGTCGGGTACTCGTTTAACGCATGAGTGAGACAAAGAATTGTGTGCAAATAGCCTTTCTCAAGGACTAAACGTCGACCTGCCGAAAGCAGGACTCAAACCCCGGACCTCTCGATCCGAAAGCCGAGCGACTACCCCTACACCACGACGCCACACAGTAAGTGAACTGAAAGGGAAAAAAGAGACAAGGACATTCGGTTCAGCAGGCGGAAGGGATAGATAAATTTTACACATAGATAAATAGATAAATATATAGACTGGCAGAAAAATATATTTGTTTGAGTAATGTCTCTATCTGTTCTCGTGGTTCAGAGAAATCAGCTGTCATTTGTTTCGTTTTTAACCGGTTTAAAACTAAGGGTGAAATGTTGACTGTTTGCTTTGAGACCATGAAAGACTCTCGGCTCTGAGTCAAGAGGTCAAGCGTTTGAAATCAGTCAAAGTTTCTTCACTCTACCCACTCTTCAATGAGGATGGCTTCACTCAGTAAAAGATTTTGTAACTCTGCTTGAGTGACATATTGTAGCTAACCGCATTTGCATAATAAGTATAATAAGGGCTCATCCAGGAATCGCTTCACAGCGTTTTTAACATCACCAGTGTTAGCGCTATTTTAGAATGTTAGATTAAAAAGCAATGAAACATCAAGTTTGTGAATATTAACGCTCTTATAAAATCTCCGAGCTTCTCAGCCAATGAAGAGTCACTTTTGTGCAAATTCATACACCTGATTAATTGAATGGATAGCGCAATGATTTTAGAGATCACTCACCAGCACAGTATGACTAAACCACGGTCTCTGCACTTAGTGAAAGAAGCACGAGCGATGTGTCAGTATGGCAGACGCAATTATTCCCTATGTATAATTATGTCCCATACATATTTTGAACAGTCTATGAGAATTAATAGGGAAAGGAAAATAAAAATTCCCGACAACATATCAATTTGCTTAAAATGTGAACAAAAGACGTTCAAAGCACTCACAATAGTTGGTTTTTAGTTCATACATTAATATAAAATTATTTCCACAATTGTTGAGTGAATCTAGGCATATATTTTACTTCAAATTTTCAATACATGGGCGCCATGAGTCACTCGTCGCAAGTGGGATGGATTTATTCTATGAAAGAATTCTTTATAACCTCTATAATAGTAATATTGGATATGGTCAGAGCTGTAATTTTGTTAATTTCAAATGGCACATGTTTTAAAAAGAGTAACGATCTCATAAAAAGGTTGAAGATAAAGTTAAACGAGAACAACGCTCGAGTTTTATAGCTAATTGAATATCAGATTTAGAGGATTCTATAGGGAATGAGATTTCAACAAGAGTAGCGGAACTTTCCTGATGTCAATCCTAGTGAGATTTAATCATTAAGGCTAGTACATGCCGATTTACCTTCTGGCGCATTTTTAGAAAATTTTCTTAAAGACTATATTATGTGAAAATAAAATGGGATTACCTGCTGCCTTTTAAATACAATCCTTTCAAATTTATGCGACAGATTTACTTTGGAGATAAACTTTTTATTTAGCTCTACAGTTTTTTGGTTCTAGATGGGAAATCGTTTACAAAAGTAAGAAACTTACCAAACTAAGACCCTAAAATCTAGGTCAAGATTACAATAGCCTCTATAGTATTTGGGGGTGTTATCTTCTAGAAAATAGACGCTACTCTTGTTTTACCTCTAATCTCATTCCCTATAGTTATTCATAGATCTCTCGGCCAAGAGCACAGCGCTGAAGTTTTGTTGCTAATTAACTATCAGTGTTAGAGAATTTCATAGCTACGAACAGATCCCTCGGCAATAAGCACAGCGTCCAAGTTTTTTTTAGCTAAAATACTACCAGGTTTAAAAGATTTTATCGTTTTTCGCAAATCTCTCGATTTAATATTACCTCTATAAAAAACTTAACCATTAAAGGTGATTTATGTTAAATCAAACATATTCTTCCTTAAAGTAGTAAGTTATAATTAAAAGTGTCCTCCCAACCCCTTACCTACAATTTTACTCTTATTTTCTCTTCTATGAACACATGCACGAAGACCTAAAACAAGGGAAATAATCTAACAAATCCAGTTGCAAAAGGTACTTCGGATATTTGTGAGCCCTTTATTATTTGGTATGGGCGCAGATTGGTCTTGACATTATTCACGGTCATACCTGCATAAATACCCTTTATTTCATACAAAACTCCAACAGCAAACAAACAAGAGGCAATTGGAGATTCAGATTTTTGTTCTTTAGGCTTTCTTTCTCTCTTTGTTTTACCCTTTACTACACTTACGTTCCATCGCCTACACTTTACTGCTGCACATAAAATTTAGATATGTATTTTTACTGCTGGAGTAAAGGTGGTTGATAATAACAATGAATTAAATTCGCGAAAATAAATTTGCAACAAAATAGACAATAACCTTTAAAGCAAGAACCTCAATCAAAGGAGACTTTACTCTGAATGTGGCCTAGCAAAATCAATCAAAACTTTCAAGAGCAAGCCTTTAATCTAAATATATTTACAAATTTTAATACCATCATCATCTGCGACAGACATCGGCGATCTTGGTTCCCCACACATTGCTGACATCAGACAACGCTATAAATCTCATAAACTGCTGCTATTGTTCTCTTGAAAATTATTTAGATAGACTTTCAAGAAACTTTTATGTATTCTCTGTTTCTCCCTTTAACGCTTGCCCTTTAACTTACCTGTCATAACTAAAAACTTAAAGCCTCTCCTTCTACCAACGTGACGTAAAGTATCCATTCCTCTTTTTCTATTGTAATTAGACGTAGCCTATTAATATTTGTTTCGTTTAATACATACTACATTATACACACATTTCGTTTTTCTTAAAATGAGATTCTGAACACCCGGCTAATAAATCATATCTACGTCGCCTCCTTCTCTTTCTAAATTTCTTTTGTGATAACCCGTACCCGTGAACTAATGTTGATTCGATGATTGTCCCTAAGATCCTAAATTGTGTTGACTTTTAGACTGACTACTTTAGAATGTAGCTAATTTTAAAGTTGTAAATATGCCTTGAGAAGTAACTTATGTACCTCAAACATTTAAATTATCTTACTTCTTTGATGTTTTGTCGCCGATTCCATAAAATGCATATCGTGATATTTGATTTTTGCCATATAATCATTGCATTCTTTTTTCTTTACATTAAAAAAAATCCCATCTCTCCACTAATTTCAGGGTTATTATCTAAAATTATGCATAATCATCCCATGTTTATAATGTTTTTTCCAATTTTTTTTCAAAGCTGGGTAGTCTTCTAGAATTCTGGGTAACAAAATTCATCCTTATCTCACCCCACGTTTGATCAATTTGTATTTACTTCACTCTCTTCCTATCTGTGCAGTATCACTTTGATCCCAGGTGAAATTCCTTATCACTGTTAGTTCTTTTTCATAATTATCAAGTTCGTCTAGTATATTTCTATGAAGTATTTTCACTTGCCCTTCTTATCAAAAGCTTTAGAATAAACTATGAAGCAAACATAATGGCCAATTTGCGCCACAAAACATCTTTCCATCAACATAGACATAGTAGGTAATAGGTATTGTATTTACCGTGCATTCTTCTTATTTTTAGTATTAGCTATTCCCATTAACCTGTTACTTCATTTCAAAACATATTAGTTTAAAACTTATTACCTACAGTCACATGGCTCTATGATTTGAAGTATACATTTCGGTGAGGTTATAGTTTTACGCTGGCCTGGTGACATACTACCTGTCAGGGGCAAGTTGGCAACAGCCCTCTTCGAGGAAACCAAGTTTTAAGCTAAGTCTGCGTCTACTTCAGAAAAAAGCATCACACTCTGACAGCAATCATTCACGTGCAAAGCTGACCATTCGCACACAGCAAATGACAAACGACTAATGAAAATCTAGTCAAGTATAGACCTGCGCAAGAGACTTTATCCGTAAATATTATGTATTCTGTAGATGCAGGCCTATATCTGGAGTAGTTTTCAGTTTCCTGTAGATTTCTAATCGAACCTTTACCCATAAATACAACGGGTTAGCCTGTTATTTTAGCCTCGCATAGAACAAATTTAGTGAACAGACCATTCCATGTAGAAAGGTCAATACTTTTGTGCAAAAAGTTTTATACCCTTTAGTGATGGTTTCAGGATTGTGCTTTAGTTACGAATTCTCTGAGCTGTTTTCCAAACCTGCGGCGCTTGGCAAACGATCTCTCTATTTTTTAAAATAGAGGATTAAGGTAGTTTCAAGACAAGCTTTCTTTATTTATCTCTCTCTATCTCTCTTATTCTCTCTTTCTACCCCCCCCCTCCTCGCCTGTCTGTTTACATTTTACGTAGCCAGTTTAGGAAGTACCCTACACAACTTTACAGCATAAAACAATTGAAAATGATAAGGGTAATAAAAATAAATCAGAATGCAAATTGAAAATGAATCTGCACATAAGACTCAATAACTATGGCATCCGTTTATTCGTTTATTTTCAAGAAAAGAGAACTTCCAAAAACAATACATTATTGAATAAGGTTAAAATATCACCAGTAGCTTTCAAAACAAGTAAGATGATCTATAGAGGATGCTGGTTTCTATTTATAGTATTCCCCGCCGCGCTAGTTCTCTTCCTGCAAACAAACCAAAAAAAAAAAAAGATGCAAGTTAACGAATATAATTTAATACAAAAAGGTCATTGTTGATTCAGGTGTTTCTGCTACTATTGGTTTGGCGCTGCTGCTGCTGCTGCTGTTGCTGATGATAAGGATGATGATGATGATGATTGTATGATGGTGGTGGTTTTTAGAACGTGATCCTCGCTACAAAAATGATATTTGTAAGTGTCACTACCTAATAGTATTATATTTTACAAAACAAAACCAAAAAAAAACAAAAACAAAAAAAACCCTACTACCCTGATGTTAACAATAAAAGCTCTAAAACAAAGTATTCAACAGATAATTTTACAAATCCTCTATTAAGCATTTCATAGCTTATGAAATGATCATAATCATTCGATACATACAACAAATTCACCGCCTGCCCCCATTAGGGTTGTCTAATAAATACGTTCCAAAGCGCACCGCCAGGAGTTAAACTTACGTTAGTACTACAGTTCACATAAAAGCCAAGCTAGTGCTCAATGAATTTCATGAACGTTTCGAGTAAAATTTGTTTCAATTTGCTTCAATTTCATCTCTGCTTGATAAGGGTAGTAGAATTTTACTGATGTGGTACAGTTGCTAGTTTATGTGCTGTTCAGTCGTGAACAGATTTGTTTAAACACCTCTTGGGCTTTTAGGGCTTAATTTTTTTAAACACATTTATTTAGACCTGACAAAGTGGCGGCTGATTTCGAAAACTTAAAAAACTTTATCAATAAAACACTGTTGAATTAAGTATCTAACCTAAGCCTACCGGCGCTGTATCTTTTTTCCAGTTAGCTGGTCTTAGCGTTTAACTGGTATTGAAAACTCCACACTAATTTCTGTATTACCATTCTACTCACGGGTGTAACTAAGCGAACCAGCACTTAAGCTTTCTTCCAGTTTACTACTAGTCTCACCGGGTAGGGATCTTTAGCTGTACAGTCATCCAGTGCCTTTCTTGGTATGTCTGATTTAAAGCCCTCAGTGATGAACATGCACCGTCCTTTCTCTTCGATGAAGTACGCCATACTGTAATAAAGGATGTAAAATAAACACATGCATTGAGGAGTACGGTTTAACTGTTCTTTTAGATTACTTTTCGTGATAATTTCGAAGAGTCTTAATTCATCGTAATGTAAAGGTTTGTGCGCCAAAAGGTTGTGGCTACAGCAGTCTGGAAACTTATTACTGTAATTACCCAAGGTCAGTTATATAAGGTAAGGTAGATAGATACAGAGATAAAATTCTGTTTTAAAGAACGTGTTTGTTTGATTGCGATAGCCTTAAGTGCTTCACCCTTAAAATTAACAAGTTATTCATGCGCCTGCATGTTTTCATACTTGTAAAGTGGCATGTTTGGTCCTATCCTTCTAAACTATCGAAACACTTTTTTAACATTGCATCATACTTCATATAGTTAATCAAACCTAAAGCCAATTCATCCCAAAAGACATCTAGTCACAACTTTACCTATTTAAATGTAGCTAAAGTCGTACAAACTGTTTTTATGGGGAAGAAGCCCACAGTAAAACATTAATATTCATTTGAAGTGGTAAACTTCAGTCTTTTCATTTAGTGTGTTCTGCAATGCCTTTTGTTTATGAAATATTTTTTCACACAGGTTAGTGATCAGATACTATACCTTGCAAATAGAAAATCAAGCATAGTCTCCAGAGCATATTTTATTGTGCCCACGAAAGCACTCTATAGATAAAATATTAATCTCAAATAATTATAAGATATATATTTCTTGCATTATATTCGGCGTTCATTCTTTCCTCCAATGTCCAGACATTCTCCTCACAGAAGTGGAAAGTGCGCTACATCATATGAGCAATGGTAAAGCTAGCGGAATCGACAACATCTCAAAAGAAATGTTACAAGCTATGGGCGATTTTGGAATCAACATCCTTACAGAAATGTGTAACAAGATGTACCAAAACACCCACATTCCTGAAGACCTTAGAACATCCATTTTTATACTTTTACCCAAGAAACAAAGGGCCGTTGACTGTTCTGACTTTCGAACTATAAGTTTAATGTGTCATACATTAAAACTCTTACTTACCATCACCTTAAGACGTATATCTGACAAAATCAACAGAGAAGTTGGACGCGAACAGGCTGGATTTAGGAAAAATAGTGGAACAAGAGAAGCCGTTTTTGTCTAAGAAACCTTACCGAGAAATATTTAGAAATGAAAAGAAATATATACGCCTGTTTTATTGATTACTCAAAGGCCTTCGGCACCGTTGGACACGATAAATTGATTGACATTTTGATCAAAACAGAGATTGATCAGAATGATATCGAATTGATAGCAAAGTTATATTGGAATCAGAAGACAAGGATACGCATGAACTCGGAAATATCTACCTCTGTCAACATCAAAAGAGGTGTACGTCAAGGTTGTGTCTTGTCCCCCTCTCTTTTTAACTTATACACAGAGTTTATCATTAGAGAAACAGATAATATTCCAGGTCTACAAATAAACGGACACACCATTAACAACTTAAGATATGCCGATGACACTGTATTACTGGCCGAGGACGAAGTAAGCCTACAAAGATTAGTCACCGCAGTAAAAGAGGAAAGCGAGTAATATGGGCTGAAAATGAATATAAAGAAAACTAAAGTTATGGTCCTCACTCCAGAAAAAGAAGCACCAAAAGCGAACATCAAAATAAATGAAGAAAAGGTCGAACAAGTATCATACTTCGCATATCTTGGTCAATTTATAACACAGGACGGAAGAAATGAACAAGAAATTAAAAGAAGAATTGCCTTAAGTAAATCCACCTTTGTGAAATTAAAAAAAAATGTTAACAAGTCGACAAATTTAAAAAAAGACGAAGCTTAGATTAACAAAATGCTACGTATGGTCTATACTTACATACAGATGTGAAATCTGGACTCTGTCTATACCAATGGAACGAAAAACTGAAGCTTTTGAAATGTGGACATACCGGAGAACTCTTAAAATTTCATGGAAAGAAAAAACAACCAATAAAGAAGTACTCAAAACCATGAACCTTAACAGTACAGAACTTTTAAGATCTATTAAAAAGAAAAAAAACTCTTATTTTGGACATACAAAAAGACATGAATCCCTACAAAAATTAATACTAGAAGGAAAAGTGGACAGGTCGAGGGACAGAGGACGTCGGAGAAAGAGCTGGACAACTAACATTGCAGAGATGACCAACATGCGAGTGAATGCAGCAGCGGAAGCGGCGATGGAAAGAGAAGGCTGGCGATCCATGGCATCCAACCTCTTCAAAGAGAAGGAACCCTCGTAACGTAACATTGCTCGCTACTTTTATCACAGTTTGCAAATGTTTCTTATCTAAATTTTTTATGACAGTGATATCTATTGCGATGTATATATCTAGTTTAAGTCAGAAAAATTCGATTAACTTTGTGAGGGCGTACAATTACATATATATATAAAATAACCGATTAAAGTTTAGAAGTTTTTTTAAATTGTTCGAGAAACGCCTTAATATATTTTTTATAGATTACATTCCTCTTTATAAAAAGTTCAAGAGTTTTAGGTATTTTTTGAAACCTGGAGAGATTCCTGCAGATTTTTAGTCTTATATTGCACTAGCTGGAGTGTACCCGACCTGATCGGGTAATAGAATGGGTTGCGCAAAAGATGCTTACCTTTCTTTGTGTTCTCATAGAGTATTATGGATATCAGCCTGTTGTATTTGAAGTTCTAGTGAGTCCAAAATCTATCCAACACTGAAAACGCATCTCATAATAATCTATTAGTTCCTTCTTTCATTATAAAATTTATGTCAGTTTGTGTCTTTAACTTCCCCCGTCTTCTCTCTTACTTTATTTTGTGTCTTCCTCTATATTTTCTTCTTCTCTGTCCTAGATATAGGTCTATTTTCAGAGATTGATTAATGAAATCTGATGATTTGAGCCTGCTCAAAGACTTCTCTAGATTAGTGTTCAGAGATTTCTCAGGATTCTATATTTAGCCTAAAATGTAGTTCTAAATTTTCCATCGTGATTGGGTTAATTTAATCTAGAACTAGATCTAAACATCGAAATCTATTATTTCACCTGATTCAATCTTCTATTTTTCATTGCGGCTGGTGCTTAAAGGACATTCGTAGCCAGAACTAGATCTAGACTGCATGTTTGATCAGAACGTTCAAAACGGCACAAACTTACAGGCCTACGCTAGATGAAGGCGATAAGGTCGAGATAAAGGTTTTGGCCAGAAGGTCAACAGAGGTTGGTAAAAATGTGCATCAGCAAATCAACGCATAGCATTGAAGGAAACTTTTATCACTTGTATCAGCTAACAATGGTTTTTAGCAGCCTTTTGCGGGAATTGATCCTAATCTAGAGCGATAAAAAGCAAAAGATGGATTTCTTCTAAGCCTTGAGTAATCATTAATGCGAATGAAATAATACTTGATGAATAAACAGAGTTGTTTAGAAAGAAAATAAAGTTCACTTTACAATCCAGGTTTCTATCCAAACGCTGTGTAAATATTGAAGGATGTAGATCTCGTCAAATAATAAAGAAGGAGTTTGGATATAGAATTTCAGATCTAACATCTTACAGTAGGCTATAGATGTATAACCTACGTATGTTCAATTACTTATAAGAGTCCTACACTCCTGATACTCAATATTCTATCAGGACCAATATAGAACATTAAAACATGAACAGTTTAAATCGAGCAAACTAAGAAGGAATCAACTTACGGGTTACATCGCATCTTTTCTTTACCAGAAGTGGTACAGGAGTAGTAGAACTTGCAGGAATCTTCCACAGCTTCCACAGTGACACCCGGCTGACCACACTTCTCTGCCATTAAATAAAATTATACAGTAACATTAAAGTTGTAGGCTAATATATATAAAGAGAAAAAAAACAATCATAAATTTTTCATTCTTCTCATGAAATGTCGCAACTGAATTCACCATTAACTATTTCAGATCTTAATCTCTTGTGTCATAATACACTAAGCCTCCCTTTTCCAGCATTATGTGCCATCAGTTTAATCTGCCTGTTTATATTGCTACTTTGCTATTGCATGTCTTTTTCCGCCTCTCTGTCTGTGTCTCTCTCTGTCTCTCTGTCTCTCTCTCCTGTCTTCCTGGCTACCTACCTGATTATCTGTTTGTCTAACTATCTATCTATCTATCTATCTATCTATCTATCTATCTATCCATCCATTCAAATGTGTATATAATATAAAATAAAGCGCAACTTGTTTAAGGAGCTACTTCTATTGGTAACGACTTATTGGAAGCACACACCTTGCAACAAATCTGTTTCGAGATGCTGATGTTATCTCCAAGTAAGGTTGTTACGGTGGCTTTCTATTTCATTATGGGGTCGTTAAGTTTTTCAGTGGGTCTTTTCTTCGGTGCATGCACCAGCTCAGAATTACCTTTCGTGTGTTTAAACGAGCTTTTTTTAAGCTAATATGATGAAGTTTCGGAGAAGCAAAAGTCCCAATTTTGTTTTACTTTTTATTGAATATGCTTTGGCGTGTTCTAGAATTTCCCATGATATGTTAAACTTGATATTTTGTTCTTGCAGTTTCCAGATAAGTTTATTTAGTGTTGTTGAGATTATTCTGTGGTAGAGTCGAAAGCTTGAGCTGTGCTGCTTGTGTGTTGTTTTGAATTCACTCTCAGTGATTTCCATATGTTTGTTTACCCCTTTTGCATTTTCGTTTTGTGTCACAGTCGCCTGGAAGATTACACTTTCTTGCAAGGATTTGGGCAGTTATCTTTTATTCTACAAGTGCAAAGCTGAATGGAGAAGTGCTCATTCGCGACTCTCAGGAGCGGAGGATTAAGTAATGTTCTAGTGATTTAACTCCCAGCATTCGTACCTGTTAAAACGTACATCATTAGCCATTGATGTCTAAACACACAAATATAATATGAGGTAGTTATTCTTTATTTGTCAATGTATCGTACCGTGCAGCATGACAGCATGAACTGACAAAAAGGATCTAATCATCTAATCAAACCCGGTCACAAAAAGAATAGAAAGCACAGGAAAAAAAAAATGCAAAGCTTGTTTTTCGTTTCTTTACTTCTTTTTGTTAGGGTTAATTCATTGAGGGTGTTTCTAATTTGCTTTTAAGCTACTTCTTGCTATAGTGTTTTTGTTTATAAACTTGTGCAGCTTGTGGCCGGACGGGAAGCATGTGTTTATAAGTGTAAAAAATGTTTTCTCAATGTTGGTGGCGATGTTTCTTTTCTGTAGGGTGGATTGAACCAAGTGAATTTTCTTTAACTTGATCTATTTTTCAATTTCATATATTCTTGGTCTCTTTTTGTTAGCTTCAGCCTGGGATTTAAGGTTGCTGTTACGTCGGGTGTTTTTTCTTATTTTTTTTTTTACAAAATTTAACGCTTTTCTATGGCCGAATTCTTTGCCAATTTTTTCAAAGTTTTATAATTTGATGAGTTGCTCGAAAGTCTTAATTTAATTCCTTTTGTTAATTTTTTGATAACAGAAGGAGGGTGTTATTTTGCTTGTTGACATAGCACACGTTGTCGTTGTGTGTATTTCGTGTGGTCTGTAAAATCCAGTGTGTAGGTCAAGTGAAATAATTAGAAATTCCAATTTTGGTTTGCCTCTTATGTAATGTTAAGGTCCATATTCTTTGAATAGAAGAGTTTAGTTTCACATCGTGCCTTAATTTCCTTGTAGCCAAAATCGAGTTTCTGCAGCACTACGGTTGAAATGGAAGCGCAGATAACCAAGACTAAAAGTTTGGAACACGCGCGATATATATTTTTAGTTATCCTGCTTTTCATTCGACCTGTGAGAGTCATAAAGTTCATAAGCCCAATAGTGTTTGTCCCTATTCTCGAAATGGTCTATTTAGACTTAGGTAGGATGTAAAACTAACCGCGTCGCCTATTTTCTTTTTGTTAGCTCCACTTATTTCTGTTTCTGTTGTGTCATGTTTAGACCGTGATCTCTGTCAAGTCCAACTTCAAAATCAGAGTGTTATGCCTGGGATAATAAATAGAGCGCGACTAGTTGGCATGTTTCTGAAACATCAAAACTGCAAAACCAGATCCTTTTCCTCGTTCCAGGGATGCATATCTTTGTGGAGTGTTGACTTTTTAGTGCCTGCTCAGATCTTTGGTTATGGTGTTGAAATTTGCGGAAAAGGTTTTTGATTTGAGAAGTAAATAGTTTGAAATCGATAAATGAAAATTTAAGATATCTAAGGACATCATTCAGTTTAAGTCTTGCTTTCTATTTTCTTGAACATTTCACAACTTCAGACAACAAAAAACATACGCCTTTTTTGTTTTTCCGTTCACATGAGTTTTTCTAATGCATGTTTCTATTTAACATTTAAAAAATTTAGCTCCTATCTATTGGGAATGAGAATAGAGCACCAAAATTATTGGTATGGCCCGCAAGCAATTTACCTCAAAGAGGGATTTCGCCACCAGGAACGATAATTTGCGCTCTAATCTCATTCCCAATCATCTAACTAAAATGTTTCCTTAATCGAAATCATCTCTCTGGAGTTTAAATGTCTACAGTAGTTTTGGTTGCTATACTTTCATTTATTCAACATAGATAGTGGGCAGAAAATATGCATTTTGATACTTATGGTTTCATAAGCTATAGCCAAAAACTGATTTGTAACAATCCAATACTAGATTTAATAAACTTGATTTTTTTCCTCACCAATGAAATATATCAGAACAAAAACTGATACTCACTTTCACTTGGTTTGTCATTTTCTTTACACCCATTGGGAAGAGGCACTTGGTCGACAAAATCACAAGCATTTTTCTGACGATTGAATCTCTCGTTGGCAGCACAGTTATTGATAGCAATCGCTTGACCTTAGAAACACGCAAAATCAGGCGTTTAAGTTGAGAGAGGGGCAGCGATGCAAATATACAGATATACACGTAAAGAAAGAAGCACAGAGAGAGAGAGAGTGAGAGAGAGGAGAGAGATAGACAGACGGACAAACGGACTGACCATCGCACGGAGAGCGACCGAGAGAGAGAGAGAGAGAGAGAGAGAGAGAGAGAGAGAGAGAGAAACCTTTATTAAACAATACAAAACAAAATAATTAAAGCAATATTTAAAAATCGTCCTCCTAATGGCATGTGTTTATGTAAACAACCGTTGAATATTAGAGGACATCGTAAAACATGATAATAAAATGACAATAATGATAGTGGTTATGATAGTAATAATAACCATGAAAATGGGAAGGGTATGCAATGAAAAAGTAACCTTACATGTTATCACTTTAAGAAGGAACGAAAAACAATATATAAATTTGTACTTATAACACTAAAATGTTTCGGGTCTTTCGGCTTTAAATTAACTTTTACATTCATGCAATGTTGTGGGGTGATGACGAAAACCGTTATGGTTATCATTCGCACACATAAACGGTAACTCTTCTATTTAAAAGTAGTTTCTCAACGCAATTTGAAGTATATTGATACTCGTGAGTGAAACAAGAAGGCATAGTATTACGTGTTTTTACCGTTGTAGCACATGATGAAGTTGCGAACGTCGCACTGGTTTGGTACGCTCACTTCTGATGCACCATCCTTTTGCGGACATAAGGCATTCAGTTCTGAGTAAGAAAAATAAGGAAATGAGTAGCATTTTATTACTTTAAATATAATATACGGTGAAGAAAAATATTAAAAAAAAATAAAATAAAAAAAACTTTGAAAGTCACCATTGTTTTGTCTGATCCATACGCTTTAAAGAGACCTAGAAAGATCGAGTTCCTGATGTGGTATTTAATAGCAATACTAAAAACAAAACAAAAACTAAACTAACTACAGCCCACAATATAACATGGGGCACAAGATGAGTCATGTTAGAGAACTGTGTCTGAAAACTTAAAGAACATCAATAATCTGTCATGGAAATATTTATGTTGTAAATATAGATAATAACCATAAAATCGTGAAATGTTTGTATTCGTATAGACCAACCTTTATTGAGACCCCATAAGAACTGGTAAGCGTTGCAAGAGCAAGCAAAGATTGTGAGTACTGTAGAAATTATCTTGATAAGGCGAGACATTGTGACAATGTTGTTGCTGCTGTTGTTGTTGCTACTGGTTTCCGTGACTTCAAATCTTAAACGAATAAAAAGGAAAGATGATGATCTCATGAAGTTGTGACAGACCCACTGCTGTTTTAAGTAAAAAAAATACTAAGAAAATCGAAGTGGTTCTAATACGTTGGTTTGACTCAATCAGTTTTTTAATTGACTAATGTTGTTTTAATAAACAATCGTTTTAATATTTTCCACGTTTCAATCGTATAAAAAATACACTCTTTTCGTGCTCTCTGACCTAAAACTGTAATAGAGGAAACTGTCTTATTCTTTTTTGTAGTGCCATTTTTTCAACAGTGAAAATGGAAAGTGATTTTGGTTGGGTTTTTTTTATTTGTTTTAACACTCATTTGGTTCCGGAGTTCGATATCTATTCACAAAAACTCCTTTCCGTCATTGCGTCGATGCACCATGGCTGTATTAAAAAAACAGAACTCTAAGTTTTTAACTCGCCTAGGCTACATTTCTTTAAACATCATTTAAAACATCGTACTAGATAGCATAACTGTCGAGCGGGACCGATCAAATGAAGAAAATAATCAAGACTTTATCTGCGGTGATGAAAATAATTTAAAACAATCTTAGCTACAATTTGAACTAGGACACATTAGAATAATTATCCTTACAAACCCAGGAACCATCGGAAGAGAGCCATTTAAACAGCGTCTAAGAAAAATGTTTAACAAAATGGATATTTCCATTCCTGCAAGTCGCTCAGGTCTAAGTGATAATGTTGATAACTTATGAACAATTTTTTGGCGACGAAATAAAACTAAAACGTAGTTTCTACAATAACACTATGTGACTGAAAGGAATCGGGCTCCTGGCAACTATTAATAACACATGAATTAAAAACCAAGAGTGAGCCATTAAATGTCACGAGCACCACAAAACCAAAATTGTCATCGAACATAGCTGATTGGTCTTTATGAATGTTTATAGTTTTCTTCCTTTTAGACCTATCTAATAATGAAAAAAGGTTCATGGTCACCTGTGGCACCCGATTTGAAGATCTTGCTTAGTTATATGATGCGTTTTTAAATCTATTTGAATAGTGCCTTAATCTTTAACTATATTATAGTCTTGGTTCTCTTGATCTATAGGAAAATATCAGATGCACAAACATAATTATACATATAGTTTAAAACTTACGAGCTTTTTAATCTTAGGTTTCAAAATTTTGTCTTACGGAGTGCTTAGTAAAAAAATCTTGATCCCCTTTTCTCCAGGCCTAAATTCACAAGGTTTTACTTTATAGAGAAGCGCAAACCTTTGCGTCTTTATACCTACGTGGTTGGACACCTCTTCAGGTTTCTGCCCACGTCAGGCTCTCCACTCTGAGCAAATATTGCGCTTAATGCTGTCCCAATAAATTTCGGGCTAAGGCATACTTTGTTAGATCTGTGATTCTTTTTTTTTAATCTGCAAAAGCCCCAGGTGCTTGCGTAAAAGTCGTTACACCTTGCGTCCGATTTTCACGAACGAGAAACATAAAATAAGGACACAATGACTAACTTTTCCGAAAAAAAGGAGATGCATTTTCTCTGTTTCTATCTAACTCTCTCCTTCTCTTTCTCTATAATTATGTCTTTCTCCAGTGCCATTTTTATTTATTTTCAATTACTTTTTTTAGAATCATATCCCCATCTCTCTCTCTCTTTCTCTCTCACACTCTCTTTCTTTTTTATTTAAATCAAAATTAAAATAATGTAAAAAAATGATTATATATACTCGTTGTTACGTTAGATTTAATCAATTAATCCAATGAAAATGTTTCTCGGTAAAAGCAGACAGACTTAAAGCTCCCCTCTATGTGTGCTTTAGATTAAGTCAACTTTTCAAAATTTTCGCCTTACTTTGATGAAGTGTTTTTACCTGTTTAGGCATTATTGTATGATAATTTTTTTTCTTTAAAAGTATGACATTCATTGGGAGCTAAACGGCAGGAAGTATTCTGAGAAAAAGTACCTCTCATAGCATTTCGGCCCTTTTAAAACCTGCTTGACTACAACTGGCTTAAAACGGTTTTTTTCCAATTGCAAACTTTAAAAGAAAACAACTTTAAAAATGGATTTCTTGTCAAAGAAACTGCTTTCGAAAGGTCCAATGCTCACATGGAAATTTTACAGAACTTTTGGTAATGAGGCTTGCATCCCGAATGTCTTTTTGCCTAGAGTTAAAACCACCAGCTTTTGTAGGATACGGCCGAAATATAACTTTTCAAACTCCTTTAGCAGACTTTAGTCTTGGCAATTTTTTTTCAGATATAGATAATAAACTAATAACAAACACTGAAGGCCTTAGCTAAATGAGAATAAAATTTAATTGAAAGCCGCTTAACTTCCTCAATGCCAGAGTTAATATAAAATTTCCTTCTCTTGTAGTTGCTGCTATTGCTGCTGCTGTAGCTACTATTGTTGCTGCTGCTACTATTGTTGCTCCTACTACTACTACTACTACTACTACTACTACTACTACTACTACTACTACTACTACTACTACTACTACTACTTCTACTGCTACTATTTCTACTACTACTACTACTTCTACTATTGCTTACTACTACTTCTACTGCTACTATTTCTATTACTACTACTACTACTACAACTATCACCACTACTAATATAACTACTACTACTACTATTACTACTACTACTACTACTACTACTACTACTACTACTACTACTACTACTACTAGTACTACAACTACCACCACTACTAATATAACTACTATTACTACTACGTAACTATTACTACTACTACTCCTAATGCAAATGCTACTGTTACATACCACAGCTACTACTACTACTACTACTGCTGCTGCTACTACTACCACTACTACTACTACTACTACTACTACTACTACTACTACTACTACTACAAATATAAGTTTATACAGCGCAAGTGCTCAAGGCCCTTGACAATAAGAGATGTCAATAGACAGCACATCTCACACCCACAGGCTCTAATTTTCTCTCAACCTCTCTCTCTCTCTCTCTCTCTCTCTCTCTCTCTCTTATTCTCTTTTTTTTCTATTTAAGTCTCTTGCACACATTATTCTAACACACAATTCAAAAAGACAAATGAAAACCTACAAAAAAAATAATAATACATTTTAAAAGTACAGTCAAGTAGATTATGCTTGTTTATTTGGACTGCCGGTACATGTTTGAAGTGCATGTATCTTTTACACCAAGATCGATTAGATTGTTTTGCAGTCTTTCGAATTATACCAAGCTTTATAACATGTCCCTTTATTTAGTTGCTCGTTCGATAACCCGTTAGAAAACTGTGTGTTGTATGAAATTAGACTATATTAAAAATTTATTAGGCCGTGGTTGAATAATTATTCTAATGACTTGCATAACAAACAAAATAGCACAAACGTAATACAAAAACAAAATATCTCACATACTAGACTCTGAGGGCATGTTTTTACACATCTAGCAAAAACTTATTTCGTGCGTCAGACTTTTTACGTCACGAAGTGTGTTTAAAAGGGAAAATGAAATCAGGATAAAATGACCCTCCTTTAAAAAGTGGAAGAAAACTAGGCTCTACGGAAGAACACGTGACACGCAAGGCCTAAAATTAGTCACTAAAGAGAGATCAAATTTTAGACGAAAAAACACGCATACAAAATGGTTTCGCCCGCTTCTTTTGTTGAATCCTGTAGAATTTTGGTTAGATCTAGATCTGAAATCTAGACTAAGAGTCTAAATATTTGACTTACATCAGGAAATCAATTTAGGTATTCTGGATTTGGAGCCTGATATAGAAGACATCTTGATGTACATTCTGTAGGCCTATTAGGCTTAGATCTTGCCTAGACTTTGGGCGCCATCCTTTTTCCTTTTGAGCCTCTGCGCGCCACGTTTCCTTCTGTTTTATCATTAGGGCATGGGCTCTGCGTCTGAAGTTTTCTTAAATGTGGTCACTTTTTGCGTAATAAGAAGAAAGTATAGCTCGGTTACATCTTGACCTAATCAAGACTCTAGATGAAGAAACCTTCTAGAACTATCTCTAAATGTAAAATATATGCCTACAAATTAATCTCTAGATTTAAGTAATCTCTTCTTCTTGGTCTCTATGTCGACTTCGAATAGTGACCCCCGTCTGTTGGTCTTTTCCAGTTCTTCAATGGTGCCCCAGAGTTTGGTCTGTAGGTCTGTTGGGCTGCTCGTCGTCGCACTGCAGGTTCAATCTCAACCCGGACTCATGAGATAATTGGCTTTAGAAAGCAATTTATCGGCGCTTTCCTTAGTCTGCCCACCTGAAAATGGGTACCTGGTTAAAACAAAGCTTGAAACTGTAGAAGGCTAGTAATTGGGCGCCTAATGGACAAGCCAACTGTAATTATGGTCTGAACTAAATACGAATTAATAATGCTTTGGTGCTAGCAGAAAGGTCTAAAGTCTTGATTCTGCATTTGACGCTGTAGGACTATAAGCATCTTTTTATAATAGGGAAAAATTTCTTCACTTTTTAATTACCCTGTGGGCGATTAGCATCAAACCAGACAACAGATCAGTCTCTATTTGCGTTCGGCGTAGAAAATTGTTTAATCCCAAGGAAACGCAGGCAGGTCAAGTAGCCCAAACCGAGGTCTCCCATTAAACGCTTGTGTTTTTAAGGTGTGTAAAAGCAGTATTTAACTAAGGTACACAGTGAGTCTCTTGACTCTCCGGACAGGTCCATATTTCTTCGGTTTCAAGTTTTACAAAAGGGCCCTTGATTGAAACTGGCATCGCAAGCTATTTTAGTCTAAACTGAGATTCAGTGGTGACATGGACTAAAAGTACCAGTCTACCGTACTTAAAATATAGACGGCGTTAAATGATTTTTGGTAAATTTGTACAGGCCTTATACCCTACATGTCTTGGTTAGAGATGAAAAAGAAGGGAGGCAATAGACACAGAAATACATGCGGAATAAAAACGTATAGACAGGCTACCAGTTTAAATGAAAAAACAAACTGTTTAAAATAGAGTTAAAAAAATTACTGATTTCGGAAGAAAAAACAGAAGTTAAAAAAATAGGACACAACTTGGGAAGGGAGGGAAAGAGGGGGGATATATAGAGAGATAGGGATAAAGAGAGAGAGAGGAGGAGAGAGAGGGGGAGAGAGAGACGAGAGAGTGAGGGGAGAGAGAGGGAGGGAGGGAGGGAGAGAGACGAGAGAGGAGAGAGAGGAGGGCGAGAGAGAGAAGAGAGCAAGTCTTAGAGGGGAGGGAGGGAGAGAAAGAGATAGATAGACAGATAGATTGATATAAAGATAGAGAACGAGAGAGTGAGAGAGAGAGAAAGAGAGAGAGAGAGAGAGAGAGAGAGAGAGAGAGAGAGAGAGAGAGAGAGAGAGAGAGAGAGAGAATTACAACATTTAATGTGGAAGTAAATCCTTTTTTTCAAACCAACATAATGGTGTACATAAATTGCATTTGCTCTAAAGGTGCTTTTTCTTCTTTGCATAGCACTATTTTTGCATGCATTAATTGATGAATCGGTGGATAGATGGCTAGATATTAGTAGATATAATGTGATGGATTAAGAGACAAAAAGACAGACAGGTAAGCAGAGAGAAGGACCGCAGACAGGCAACAAGACAGATAGATAGAAAAATAAATAGGTAGATAGATACAGATAGATAGACATAAATAGATGGATAGATAGTATAGGCTTTAGGGTAAAATAACAGAATTTGTGGACGGCAAAAAACCTTCCACTACACTTAGCCAACACATTCGTGTCCTAAAAGACAAAAAAACATAGACCACAAAACTGAATGGCAGATTAAAAAAAAAAAGGAAAACCATAGACATCGGGGGAAGTGACTTGTTCTTTGTGCCTAGAAGAAAAACTTGCTATAATTGAAAAGAGAGATTCCTTAAACGTGCGTAAGCCAGTAATTCTTTTCGTGTTGTATCGACAAAAAGCAAGTTCTTGTTGATGAACGCAGCTAAACCAGCAGTCTGATGAAAGCAACCTACCGAAACTTATAAAATCATGGCCAGACACGAAGTGTAGGTCAATATGACATTTGATTATATAGACAGGCATATTTATAGAGAGTGTATTACCTGAAAAACTACCACAACAAACGCTGAAGGTTCATATTTTAAAGTTTTAATTTCATTTTTGAAAATCTTGAGTAAACTCTATTTTACACTCGGGGTTCTCTCAGGCAACTGAGTCAACGATTCAAATAGTGAAAATCTGAGTGTGGTTGCTTGTGGAAATTTGACACCATTTTAAAAGAACGGTCTTCCCTCACAATCTACATTGGCTCGCCAGTCGCACTTCCTCTTATCTGGGTTGAAGGCGCTGTTGCTAGGGCAACGGATGCGGGCTACCACTCGGCCGTAGTTGCACTTGTAGAATCGAGCACAGTGGGTGGGGTCTTGCACGTCTCCGTTTGACGTTCCTTCACAGGGCTTGTCCACTATTGGACTAGCAGTGGCTGCGAAGAAATTCATAATTATAGTCGAATTTTTGTAAATAGATTTGAAATTGTGCAATGTTAATTAATTAAATCTAAAAAAAAAGATCTTTTAGAATGAAACAATGCATTGTACCATATTCGCCCTTTTATCTTAACTATTTAGCACCAATTTACCAATGCTGGTGTTTGAAATGCCAAAAGTTGTTGTAAAAAAGTTAGAATACCTGCTCCTGGAAAGAAATCATTTACATTGCTCGTAGCAAAGACTTGTCTAGCTAAAATATGACAAAAATTAAAATTTTCTTTTGAGCTTCAATGTTCTGCTAATTCAAATTATTTTTAAGCTTTAATAATTCATAAAGATGTTAATTATCTTTAGCTAAAGAAGTTTAGATTCTTGAAGTTCTTCGGAAATAGTCTACTTATATTGAAGTTAAACGTGACGCATCTTGTGTTTGCTTTTATTCTCAACCCTATCATCGCTATAAACCTGCACTTTTTCCAACACCCGCGTCCAGTATAGCTCTAACCTAATTAAATGCAATCTAGTGACAAGATCTATTTTGCTTCATTGAGAGAGCAAGTCTTGTTAGTAAGTACCAGTTTATTTCCTTTTTTATTCAGTTTTAGTCTATACAGAAAACCCATTTAGCTCAGAATATTGCCTATGGCAGAGGGGTTTTTTCTAACCGAAAAAATCTCTAATACGATAATTTCAGGCGTGTTTGACTTTCCCTTTTGTTTTGTACCACTTCTTTTCCGCTCAATCTTCATTATGGTTGCAGCAATTTATTTTTCTTGGAAATTCATGAGGAGAAACTTTTAGAAATAGACCAAATATTGGATGTTAACATCTGAGTTTCAACTCCTCCACCTCAGTAAGTCTCGGGGTCGTGGTAGATCCTCTCTAGTCATACCACAGACTAGATTACTAGTGTAGTCTGTGAGTCATACTTACTGACAACCACGTGATCTGGGATGCTGCGCTCCCTGCACTCGGAGGCGACCACGTGACTCAGTTCGCATGTGTTGTTCCTGGTGGAGAAGAGCGTGTTGGTTGGACACTCCATGGTGGCCACAACAGTCATGTTGACACAGGCTACAAACTGGGCACAGTTTTCGGGGTCCGGGTTCATACCGTTGGGCTCGTTCAGGCAGCGCTGGTCGTCTGGACGAAAACCGTTCGCATAAATAATTTAATTTAACCATGATCTTTTTTTTGTTTTTCTTTGTATAATCATTTTCAGTTTTGATTGACATATGTCAAGTATTAGTATAACTAACGGTAGAAAGCTGCAGGTTTTTCCTTGAACACGAAAGTCTCAAATTATAACAAACAATAAATTCTTTACTTTGCTTAACGAACGAACGCAAAAGCTTATTGACACTACTTTTACCCATTGTTGACAATACTGAATTACACAAAGTTTTAAAACAGTGACCCTGTTATGTGTTGCTATCTGACTATCACTAAAAACTCCTTCGTATGATAACCACATTGGCCGTATAGAAATAGAAGCCCGAAAAGATTTTACAACTAATATGTCTCTGATGTCCCTCAAAGACAAAATGTTATACTGAATTGCAGGCAAGCTAGATAAAAATGCTGTTACAAGAGAAACCAGTCATTACGATGAATACGATAACATATAGACATCATAAGCTTAAAACTGTCGTAATTAACACGCAACAGCGATGCTAGCTTATTACACTCTACGGCAAAACCGTTTTACTTCCGATATCGCCTGTGTCGTTTTTCTAGTTTGGAAACTTTTAGAATGACCAGCATTCACAAATAGTTGACCAAATGCAAGTTCTTAAATAAATAAAAAACCAAACAATTGAAACTCAGTGTGATTTGCAAGAAAAAAAATTATTGTCCTTTGAGAATGAGTGCTCCGTTAACCAATTAATAGCAGTCCATGCTGTAACATCTTGGCTAATGTGTTCCGAATATTGTTTGTGTGTGCATGTTTGTTTGTGTTTAGCGTCTTAACAATGTAAATCTCGGTTCGAATTGGATGCTAGCACAACATGTGCTCTCGAGGTTCACTGCAAACATAATTATTTCACATATTGCTGATAAAATATGAAATACATATTCGGTGATTTTTTAAATTCCTTATCCAGACCCAAAAACAAAGCCATGATAGCAGGCAGGTATTTAGAGCGGCAAAGGTTCACCTTAAAGTTGCGACTGCCAGGGTGAGAATCTCATACAAATCTGAAGGGGCTTTGTGTCCGATAGATTTGGATTAATATAAAAACTATGTCTTTGTAGATTTGTCTTCTTTTACGAATTAAAACAGTTATTCCATGACATTTGTCATGCTTAAAGTATTTTACTTTTGCTCGTTAGAATCTGAGAGATGGCACAGTCTCTCAACAGTAAGAAATCAGTTTTTTCTTCCCTCTGGTGTGTTTTCTTACACGTCCAGGCCATCGCATAGTTACATGTAAATTTTCGTTGCATTAAACATTCCTCTATAAGCGTCAGTTTTGACTCAATAGCATAAAGACCCCTTGCTTGTATTTGCCAAGCATTAAAATGTGAATCTCGAAAAAAAATGAGACTTGAAGAAAGCACCTTTTACACCAGCCTTTAGCGAAATTCCCTTCATTAGGCTATGTCCACATCATCTTGCAGGTGGATCGACAAAACTTAGAAACAAGTGCATGGTTAGAATGCCACCTGCGAAGTTTATTTCAACATAGCATCCTATCTTTTCAAATTAAAAAATCTTTTCCCCACACGGACATCAGCATGTAAAGTTCGAAAAAAAGGAGTATTAAAAAAGTTAAGTACTTGAAAAATTATTAAGAGGTTAAACCTAAAGCTTTTTAAATGATCCATAGCTTCCACATGTGTATAGCCACTGGTTATACGTAAGAATTATAACTTTCTACACCCTAAAATGTATATATACACACACTCACACACCTGCATATATATTTTAAAAGGTTGCTGTCACAATTTAAAACGCTAAGCACTTACAGCAATTATATGTCCACTGCAAAGAAGTAAACATGGCGTTTTTAAGTTGAACTCATCAAAGACACTCAAGTTTTAATTTGCAGCATTCCCTTTTTTATTTCCTTACAGCTACATTTCGACATGCAGTACTCACTGAGGGCAGGGGTGGTCATTACTTGGTTGCAGTCATCCCATTGAGACATGGGCTCGACGCATGCGTGACCCA
This sequence comes from Elysia marginata, assembly GCA_019649035.1. Classification (NCBI taxonomy): domain Eukaryota; kingdom Metazoa; phylum Mollusca; class Gastropoda; family Plakobranchidae; genus Elysia; species Elysia marginata. Next base: position 245,555 of record BMAT01010758.1, read on the forward strand.
CGTTGGACCACACCCTGGTGTCGTTGCAATTAATTGTCCACTGTTGTTTTCCCTGGATGCAAAAATGCACCTGTAATAAAAAAAAACAACAAATAAAGATTTATGGTTATGAAACGAGTTTGACTGCTACTTAGAGGTTAAGGCTACTGTCTGACTTTAGCTCTCACAAAGCAGAACATAAAAGACACAGATGTTGACTTAATGTACTTACTCTGCAGTTAACATGTTGAGACATAATAATAACTATTTTTCTTACCAATTGCTCGAGAGATTTAAAACTAATAGTTTAGGTATTATTTTTGCTTTTTCTCTTCATACACCGTAGTGCCGAGCGTACTGCTATAACATAATAACAAGGCGCGTGTGATCTCCAACTTGCAATAAACATAATGACGTCGTTGGACGAAGCTTAAACTGTAAGCGTACTGGTTTTGCTCGAGTCTCTTGAAACAACGTTGCTAATACAAATAATTTGTCCGATTGAACATTATTGTGGATTTTTTTTACCAAACTTATTTTCGATTCTTTTAAAACAAAATTGGCGTGGTCAAATAAAGCGCAAGTGTCTTTTAGGACCATGAGGATGGAAAAGTAATGGACAGTCTTATCATTGGAATGTTAAGCCTAATGCTCGAATGCTAGCAAAAGCGCCTCAAGGTAAATGAGTGTTTCATATATTAAAGGTAATTCTAAACATATTTTACGAATGTTCTTGCGTCCAGGGTCTGAAATCTAAATTTTTACTTTCAAAGGCTTAGCTGTATTGAACAGCCTTTTTTCTAAACTTCCAATAGTAATGAAAAGTTTATAATATTATCAATAATTGATAGAATGATATTGAACCTACAAGAAAATTAAAAAATATACTCGTAGAGGATAGGGACTTTTAAACGGCGCTTTCTCAAAATAAGAATTTCCTACTTCCGACTCTTGCACTCTTGCACAGCAGTATATTGAGTAAAGTACGTTTTCATATCGAACGAAAAAAACATTTTAGCAAAAAGATTTGATTTTGCCTCATTTGAATTTAAATGTTAGTAAGTAGCGCGCATGAAGCAAAAAGAAGAGACATAGATTTCAGTGTGATGAACATTCTTTTAATTCAAATAAACAATGAAATTTAATTTTGAATGGATCGTCGTTGCTTCGAGGTTTTTTTACTGCAAGGAAAGCAAAATTGAAAGAGGACTACGCTCTAGTTGTAAAAAAAAGGTATTAAATCTTTTAGTTTTACTAATTAGAAGTTTCACAGCCTACCTTGCTCTTTTCAATTCCTCTAGGCTACGACTCGTTCTAAGCTTTTTTCTAGACGTTGTTTACCCTCCTTTTTGCATGAAAAGAAAAACGAATATTAATTTATTCAATTGGTTCAGTTTGTCAAAAATATCAGTAAAATAGTTAAATTTTATACTAGCGCACCAGTGCCTAGAAGGCCTAGTCAATTTTCCTAGTAAAGCAGTAATTGGTCACATTATGATTACTATTTTTCCATACTGCAATTATCTTACCATTGTGCAGTCTTTAGGGTCACGCGTCCATTCGGTTGTCCAGGGATCTTTGCAACCAGGATCAGCACCAAAGTTGTCCACAGCCGGCGCGGGCTGTTGTTGTTGCTGTCGCTGTTGCTGCTGTTCCTGTTGATGTCGACGCTGCTGCTCTTCCAAGCGTCTCTGTTCCTGAAGACGCTGCAACTCTTGTTGTTGCTTTTGGCGTTGCCGCTGCTCTTGGAGTTGTCTCTGAAGTTGCTGGTACTGTTGTTGCTGCAGAAAAAGCTGTTGCTGTTGTTCCGATAGACTACTCTGCTCTCTTGTTTGTTGCTGTAATCCTTGTTGTTGTAGTTGCTGTTGCAGTAACTGCTGCTGCTGGCGTCTGGAAATTCCCTGTTGGAAAAGCGCTGGCTGGGCATAGATTCTATGAGCAAAAAACACCAGCATTAAAGATAGAATATTAAGCTGCATTATGCCTCTCTGGTAGTTTCAAAGTAGACCTGTGCTGTTTGAAAGAATAAGATAAGTTTCGAAGCGATCCCCGATCAAGAAATAAAGAAAGGACAATAATCTACGCGTTTCAGTTTTAGTTATTTTGGTTAAAACATAAAATTCTTTCTCTCATAAGCATTGACAATTCAAAAATGGTTCTCCTCAGGACGGCGACTTTCCCTTAGAAGCAACACGGCCAGACTATAACTTCGGAAATACAGAACCACGTTGGGTTTTTTTTAGTTTTGTTATATTTGCGTCCTGTCTGCCGTTTTTCTCTTCTGACAAGTGCTTGTTTAGAATTGTTTCTCTGATAATAAACAGCCAATAGCTGTTTTTTTTTAGTCGACAGAGGGTATGAAACGCAACATTCTGGCTTTTTATACTCGTCAAAGAAACAAATCTTTATAATGCGCAAGCATCTTGAGAAAACATGAAGTTTGCACATGGAGTGTGCAAGAGAGACTGATGTGACCAGCACGAGCGATATAAAAACTTTAAAAATACAAAGCCAAGACAATAGCGTCCTGTTACAGGCTTGGTCGTTGCGTTTGTTCCCATTTTTTGTGTTTACTCCCTTATTTGGCCAAATTCGTTTTGACTGTGTGAACGTGCATCTTTTCTTCACGTTTCGAGGGAGAGAGAGAGAGAGAGAGAGAGAGAGAGAGAGAG
>BMAT01010761.1:23648-41447 GCA_019649035.1 Elysia marginata
CGCTGCACGCAGTGTCTTGAATCATGATTGGAAACAAAGAGCACCCACACACTCACCTTCGCTACTTCTCTTTGTCTCTCCCAAAACCCATTTGGGGTCTCTCTATATCTTTCTATTTGACAACGAGGTGTTGACTTTAAGCGAAAATGGGTCCGAAGCTGTTGACTTCATGCGAAATAAAGTTACTTTTATAAAGAAGGAAAAAAAAAACGGGACCGATGCGAAGTGTTGACTTTAAGCGAGAGTTGACTTCAATCGAGTTGACTTCTCGCGGATTCCACTGTACTTAAAACACGAACAGACTTCAAGCAATTTGGCTTTTTCTAGGCTTCACTCTTTTTCAAATAAAAAACAACTTTCATTAGGTTCTTATTTCACTATTTTTTTGTGTGTAGAAAACCATGAATTAATGGCTACTTTTTTAATGTGTGACTTTGTCTACCTAATTTCAAGACAATGTTTAATTTTTTTCCCCTTTTCTTTCAAGGGAAAATGATGGTAGAGATGGCAAATCACATTACAGTGTTGGAAAAATGGTCAGCAGGAAAAGGCCTGGTCTTGGCCGGAGTGTCAGGCAACTTTTGCTCTGGAGGGGATTTGACATTTGTACGCAAGGCTCTTCATTATGGAGAAGAAATGGCAGCCTTTCAACATGACACTCTGACACGTCTGCTCAATCTTCCACTAGTTAGTGTTGCTTTGCTCCAAGGTATGGGTAAATGAATAATTTGTGTTCAAAAGGGGTGTTTGGAAACTTATGTGAAAATTGTTATAACTTGACACACTTGCATTTTAAGAGCTTAGACACTCAGACATAGTGGGCCCACAAATCACATTGCTTTCTCTCATTTCACAGTGATCCGTCATGTTTGACATAAAAAGCCCTTAAAACTCATGTCAATGAGTAGAGTGCAGCCCCAAAACACCTGTTTGAAGGCTTACAGTGCCTTCTTATCTCCCATGAGCAGTTGGAATTTTATCACAATTTTACTGCTGCATTTAATTTACTCAGTTTGACCTGTGAAAACAGTGAATAGACGACTGGGAGAGTGGAAGGATATGTCTAGTAAAGGGTTTTAAAACAATTTTTTTGTCAGGCCTACTGCCCTGGTCTTTGTACTCATAGCATTTTGTTTGTGTCAACATGAACTGATTGCTGCCATAGAGAAGCGTCAGCCACTTTATGACAAAAGATGACAAGATCATTCAAACATAATACTTTATTAAAAGCAATTGACAAAAATAACCCAAGAACATAAATAAGATGATGAGTTTTGTCGTATTACAATGGAGCAAAGGTCTAAACTGTCAGTATCTGCTGCTTGTATGCAACACAACCAAGAGCTTAACAAAAAAATTAGGCTTTCAAGACATAAGCATTTAAAGATTTACAAAGGCATACCCAAAATTGTTTTTGCGGATTTAAAAAACAATAAAGAGGTTCAATAAATTTGTCTGAAATGGCTGACCTGCTGAGAGTTAAATCTAGAGGCATAAAGACTGATCACATCGGCCCTACAAACGGAAAGTTCATTTTTCAAACTAATATTTAAGAAATTTTGACGCAAAAATATTAATCTGTGTCTCTTCTAAATTTAAGGTGAAACTTAGGAATGAAATTAAACAGTTCAAGACAAATAATACAACAGTTGTTTTTTCTTCTTTTGTTTCTCGTCACAGGACACACCTTGGGTGGTGGTGCTGAACTGTGTACAGCTTGCGATTTCCGTGTGATGTCGTCCTCTGCCAGGGTGGGTTTTGTCCAAATCAAAATGGGTTTGCCTACTGGATGGGGTGCAACCACTCGTCTAGTGCGCTTGTTTGGCAGACAAAAGGCCTTGGCTCTTCTGACCTCAGGAAAAGTTTTTAGTGCAGAAGAGGCACAAAATGAGGGTCTTGTTGATCATATACTGTCCTATGCTCTTCATCCGGAGGAGGAGTTGTCAGTGTGCAAAAACTGGTTGGCATCCAACTATTGTCAATATGATGCGGACCTCACCCAAACTGTGAAAGCTTCAGTTGTTCACTGTGATATAAGTGGAGATCTAGTAGATTCTTTGAAAGTTGAGAGAAAAGCTTTTGGCAAATTTTGGGGTGGGCCTGCTCAGAAAGCAGCACTAGATGCAAAAATCAAACATAAGTGATTTAAAAAACGAGCTGTAGGTTTAATTTACTTTTCTTTAAATTTTATCAAAGGTGCCATCTTCAAATTTTTTTTTCATTGTGTTTTCTCAGGTTTTGAATATATATTATTCACTATTTTGTATTGTAGGAACAAAACATTCCATTGTGTAAAGTGGCGAGTCTTATTCTAAATACAATATTGGGCAATCAATGATGGTAGTATACATTCAAGCACAAATTCTTCAAAATATGTCCCTGAAATTCATGTTTTCCTAGCATTACTCTTTTCTGCTGTGATATTTTGCTGCTGCCATTGATTTTACTAAATGACATTGTACTTGAAACCCTTGAAAGCTCTAAAACTCAATCACATATCAGTAGAGGGGCAAAGCTAAGAAGGTGAAACAAAATTGTATAAAATAATATATAAATTATAACTGCCATCGCCATAATCTGTCTTTGTTTCCATAACCCCAGGCCTTCTCCTCTTCTCCTTTCCAGTACCTTAAGCAACAGGTCTAGACTTGGTGGGGTGGTTCTCATACTGTTTAAAATAGGTTGGCATATCTTTGAAAAGTTGTAAACTTTCCCTCCTTTTGTCTTGGAAGTTTCGCACCTTTTACCAACTACAGGGAGGATTACAAAAAAGTAAAAGGATACTTGCCTTTTATTTTCAATACACATAAATGGAAACCTTTTGTCAAAAACAAAACAAGAATTTTTAATTCTTGATTCGCAAAAATCGGACCTTAAATAACAAGCTGACATGAAATACTTTGGTAACATATTTTTCAAAATATATATACAGTATAAATACAATGATATCCCTTTTTCATTAATTATGTAAATTTTGGTATAATTTTTCATGTCTTAAAAAATTTACCTAGGACTTTTCAATTGTTCTGCCCTGCAATTTCTCTTTTTTTTTTTTTCACATTTTTACTAGAGGCGTACAGGAAGAGGGTAGGAGGAACAGGATTTCTTGGCAGCTATCTATCCAAATCTTTTGAAATGTAGCAAAAAGAGTTAAGAATTTAACTGTAATGGGATTTAGCATCTTTAAAGCAAGACCTTTGTTCCACAAATGAAAAATTTTCCTCTCAGGGCTACACAAATCCACTGAAAATTCTGCATAAAATATGAAGTGGAAAAAATGAAACAACCTCTGTTGCTTCTTAGGTGTAAATAGTTGCGATATGCAAACAAAAATTCATGTTTTAACAGAGGGTTGGGTAGAAAAATTGTTCCCAACTCTCTGTAACCCTTTAAAGCACACCAAAAAGACCCGCATGTGATAAATAAATTGAAAAAAATTTTTTTTAAAAATGTCTAAGTGGGCTGGTTTTGATGTAAAAACCAAGTCAGAATTAAGTTTTGGTGCTGAATCAACAGAAAGTGCTTCCATGGCAGAGTCTCGTCTTAAATAGAAAGCATTCTAGTTTGAAGGAAAAATACATGTGTTTCAAATTCTTGCTCTTCAGGGATGATCCAACTCATGTTACTGTTAACAATGTTAGGGGAATGTAAGCCTAAACCTGTAGGCCTAGTTTAAAGCACTAGAAAGGGAATGCGCTTGCTTTTTTTGACTTCTCATTTGTTCAAAATCAAATGCATAAAAAAATAGTCGAGAGTTGCGGTGATATTTAAATTGAGAAACTTCTATCAAATTTCCTGAGTAAAATTTTTTTTACGAAAAATGTTCTTGCTTTTTATTGAAAGTTTATGATGTGTTTCATCCCATACAATCATATAATCTTTGAAATGGTGGCTAGAACTAGAAGTAAGATATTATAGCAGGCTGATTCTCCTAAACCTGTTGCTTTGGCTATTGTCTATATCATGCTTCTTTTTTTTTTGTACATGGTTTAACAAAGATGAGTGAGAAACATTAACGGTGGGACCTTGAAGTTGAAGACTTTTATTTTATTGTTCCATGAGATTTTGAGATATTGTATTGTGAGACTTTCTCTATAGATATCATACCCAGAAAAAAGCTATACAGTCAAACCTGCCTGAGACGACCACTGAAGATCAATGACGATTGTGGTCGTCATGGACAGGTGGTCCTCTTAGGCAGCATACTTATGTAAAACTGTAATAATACAGTTTATTTCAATTCTCTCTTAATATAGCAAACAACTTTCCCTTCTGAGTTCCCATTTGCTTAATTTAAGCAAATGGTCGGCAAGCTTAGGAATGCCTATAAGCCCATTAGAAAGTTGTCCTGAAAAGGACAGTTTGTTTGTGTTAGTTTGTGCTTAATCCTACTAAGTTCAGGCCTTCTTGAAGAAATCTGTAATTGCTTTCTGTTGTTTTTGACATCTCATTTTCAACAGTTCCCCTTCAACAGCACTCATGTGTTGTAAAGCGGCTGAGTTACACCGTTGTTGGAAAAAGTTTCTGCATTTGTTGAAACCAGAGAATGCTTCTTGCAGAGTGATTCGCTCGCAATTTTCTTCCTGTTCTGTTTCGTCTTCTTCCTCGCTGTTTTCGTCTTCTTTAACGCTAGAGTTTATGAGCAAATCCGTGGCACTTTTACTCCAGTCTACCTCCTCTGTGTCGCAGATGTTGATATCTGCATCTATTGTAGGTAGCTCTGCAAAATTTACACCGACAATGGTCAAACTCAGGGTGTTCAACTCTTCAGGAATGTCTATTTCTTCATCTGCAGTCAGATCATTTGAGGGACTAAAGCCTGCCTTGTGAAAACACTTGGTTATTGTTGAGGGTATCACTTCTTTCCATGCTTCAGCAATCCAATGTATGGCATTGAGGATGTGCACCTGTTTCATGAGGTCACTGCCTGATTTACTCACATCGGCCTCCATTTCTGTAATCATGTAGCGAAACTGTGCTTTTCGATATCAGAGTTTCACTGCTTGAATCACGCCTTCGTCTAACGTCTGAAGGACAGAGGTTGTGTTAGCAGGAAAAAACTGTAACTTTACATTGCTGAATTGCTTGGTTGGATGAGCTGGCGCATTGTCCAAGAAGAGAAGGACATGTCTGTTTTGTTGTTTCATCTTTTCATTGAAGCCCATAAGCCAGTAGGTGAAAATCTTTGTTGTCATCCAAGCTTTCCTCGAATTCTTGTAAATTACGGGCAAGTCGCTGATATTGAGAGACCCAAAAGCTCTAGGCCTCGCAGATTTTCCAATGAAGACGAGCTCTTCTTTTTCACCCAGCAGATTTGCACACAGTGAGATTGTTATCCGCTCTTTCGATTTCTTACCACCGCCACACTTTTCTCCCTTTATATAAAATGACTTGACTGCAGAGGTCTTGAAGAACAGCCCACTTTCATCCATGTTGAAAATGTCTCTCTCATCATAGCCTTCAATCAATTTAGGCAGTCTCTCTTTCCAAGTTGTAACAACATCACCATCAACATCTCCTGATTCACCACAGAGTTTTCCGAATGCTAGGTTGTTGCGCTTAACAAAAGATTGCAGCCATCCATTAGAAGCAACAAAAGTTGTGATTCCAAGGTCTGTAGCAAATTGAACGGCTTTCTCCTGCATCATTGGTCCTGTCACGTTGATCCTTCGCCTTGTCGCATCAACAAATCATTTATGAACAAGTTTGTTGATCTGTTCATTTCCTGTGGGTTTTGAATTTTTCCGTTTACTCAATGGAGCACCGGCCTCAAACTCTGCTTTTCGTTTGAGTGTTTTTTAGACTTGCGCCTTTCCAACTCCAAAATGATCAGCTATCTGTTTTAAGATTTTCCTTGTGCTGACATTTTTATTACATCAAGTCTTTGCTCAAGCGTCAGTGGATTTTTTTGCTTGCTGGAAGCCATGATAGATCAATTTACGAGCCAAGTGTGTTCACGTCTATAAAGCACCTGTTTCTCAATGGAACTGAGAAAAAAGATACAATTTGCAAGGTTTTTATATGCTGTTCACTCGGAAGTTCGATGACCGTATAACTATGCCAAGCCAGTTTCGGCATTTGATTAAATAATGACTTTTCAACGCAGCGGCATTTCTACTTCTTTCCATAACTGGAAATTTCTAATCCAATCTGTGGTTATCAAGATCAATCGCACCTGTCCCGCCGCCTATGTTAACAGACTGGCGACCAGTTGTCTATGATTGTCTCTTAACCACCACTACCTGGCTCTACCCCCATATTGCTAGCCCTGCTAAAAAAGCTAAACCCTCTTGTAGAGACGCACCACAGGTAAACAACAAAGCACGAGGGAGGAGGGGTACGCTTTTGTCGCGCCTTGTCTCCACCTGCACGCGTATCGGTTTCACCTTCACGGTGGCTGGCCATCCGGTAACCGCAGGCCACTTTGTTTGTAAGTTAACATCACAGGTAAACAATTACATGATCGTATAAGCGTGAAGTAAGGAGGTGTGAAACTAACAAATTCGCACTTGTCCGATGAAGAGTGGTTGTCCTCGGGAGAGTTTTTTTTACAGAGATTATATAGAATAGTGTAAGAAAAAAAGCTACCTGCGGTCGCGTTGGGAAGGTTGTCGTCATGCAGAGTATAAAAATATAGAAAAAACGCAAGGGAGTCATAGTAAAGTGGTCGCCAATACAGGTGGTCTTCTCAGAGAGGTGGTCGTCAAGGCAGGTTTGACTGTATATCTAAAGCTAAATGCACATTTTTAATATTACCTACAGGTTTGAAATACATGGAATGTGATATCTGGAATTTAGTCTTTTGTTCACTAACAGCTAGGCTTGGAATCTAGAGCATGGAGCATATTCCGATTTTAAATGTCAAAAAGAACCTGTAACTTTCACTCCTAGCCCCCATGTAAATTTTGACAAATGATTTCTTATTACTCTTTTTTGATGCAAAGATATCCCTTTTTTAATCTTTAATGGTTTCTACTTTTACTTTTAAATAATAATTTCTCATCTTTATTTTTGCTAAGATATCCTATTTTATGTGCTTTACATTTCCTGTATTTTTTTACCACTATACTGCAGTTGCAATTGATTTCTGCTTTATGTTTTAATCTGGATCTAAATACGCGCTTTTTCTGTTTAAGTAAAATCCATAAAAAAACATGTAAACTCAGTGTGCATTTTAAGAAGATAATATAACACATATATCTTTAGATTTCTTATATGGATCTAGCGCTGGTTTTAATTCAACATTTTGACATATATTTACACTGAAATTCTTAATAGTAAAGTGATCAATCTTTGTTCTTGTCAACTGTCAAATGACTTGTATAATGATTCAAAGTTATAAACAAAAGTTTATAATGATGTAATAAATTAATATAACATTAGATCCCTTTATTTATCTTAGTGGGAAATTTGTTTTTGGACATTGTTCATGCATTAACACTTTATTAATAAACATACTAGTGTTTATATACTTAATTGTATGATTAATTATAACAGAAGTTCTTTTGTGTTCATAATTATATAAATAAAAAAAAAAGCTGTGGGTTACTGTTGAATTCATATAATTTGAACTTAGATATTTGAAATATGTGCATACTTTGATATGTTATCAGATTGTCGATCTTATCCTTTACTGTAACGTGTACTGATAATTCAAAGTTTTGTTCCCTTGTGATTTGAAACATGCAAACTGGACTGTATTTTAAAATGTTTTGTCCGCACAATGTTGATTGAAAACATCTTATTCACAGTATTCAAAAAGGCATATTTACTTCCAACTCTGCCATATTTTTTTTGATAAATTTACAAAAACTAAAAAGATTGATATCTTTATGAAATACACACAAAATTTTCAGGCTTTGGTGCATGACTCTGGAATGGCGAATCATGCTCACCCTAAACCCTCCTCACAGAGCGGGATCCGGGTGTAGATATGTAATTTTACCGATTTTCAACACGAGGTTTTTTTTATTTATTCACTTTATTAATCCCTTTCGGGAAATTTGGCTTCGTTACTCAGCGTAACTGTGTCGCCACAAGAGCAGCGCCACTAATGCCCCAGCAGACCAGTACATTTAAGGCCACTTTAAACCCATATGCAGGGTGATATGCAGGCACATTACAAATTCAAGAATTGCCTGTAGCTGGGTACCCATTTTACAGGTGGGTGGACTGGGGAAAGTTAGGATAAGTTGCTTTCCCAAGGCAACTGCAACATGGCATGGTCGGGAATCGAACCCACGACCTCCGGATTGTGAGTCAGACTCGCTAACCACTCTGCCACGCTGCCCCAGAACCGCTGGGTTCTGTTTGAAAGGTTACAGTGAAACCTCGCCATACCGCCCCCCGCTTTACCGCCATTCCTGCATACCGCCTGCTTTTGGCCGTTTGGCTGCTATATAAATTAGTAAAATAACTCTTTGTACCGCCATCCGCCATTCCCTACCGCCGTACATAATATCAGTAAACACAATAAAAATGCCCGCTATACCGCCAGCGTAAAACCACAAAGCCTAGCCGCCTCACTAACCTACTCTCTGTCTGCCCCTCCCCCATCACTTTCCACACACGCACACAAGAAGCGCGGCGCCGATGGTTGCGTGAACAGACAAGAGCCAGCGAGCGCGTGTGAAAGACAAAGAGAGAAGGGGGGGGGGATGGGAGAGGGACAGGAAGAAGGTGAGAAAGGGGATAGGTCTACTCTCGGCATGTGATGCAATAGTCGTCATGTTGTTGAAATTTTTTGCCTCCCTTGTTTTGCTCGCTGTACCGCCACTCTCTTTATAATGCCAACTTTATGGTGGCACTGTTATTGGCGGTATAACAAGGTTTTACTGTACTTCAAAATTAGGTATGACGTTTTTTATATCAAAATAAAATTCAATCCTTTCTCTAAAATTTGGTGTTTTTAATTTTTCAATGCATTAGCGTTGAGAGAAAATATGATTCCGTAAAGAAGACAATGAACTGCTGTTGTGCAATAATAATGGGTGGCTGTGCAGAGCGCTGGCGTTGGGCATGTTACATAAACAGCGATAGCTTAACCACACCATTCATTATAGGGGCCCCCAACATGTATAATCAGACAGGAAAATGGCTGCCGGTTCTGCTTATATGAATCTCACAAGGGTTCGTGATTGGGAAGTTGACAAAAATTTGCTTTTTAATCTTCAATTAGTGTTTTAACTAAAAAATCTGACACTTTTTGTCAGCGAATAAAGTCCAAACAACATTCATTTGAAAGGTCGTCCAATTTACTCTAAAAATACAAAACAATAAATTGCGACACCTTTACAACGTAGTTTAGTGAGACGCAAAAAGAGTTATTATGCTCCAAAAAGGTCAAAATTTAGCGCAGGGCTTTTGGCCTATACCTAGCCTAGCGCAACTGACGCTGCCGCAAGTTCAACTGAAAAAACTTCTTCTGAACAGCTAACTAATAAACAATAGAACCGAATGAATGAACAGGGAAAATAAAGTTTAAAAAGGCTAATTCTTTGTCAACATTAACTTGACTATTATACTGAATTAATTCTAATCTAGACCTAATGGACCATTTTCTAGCGACACTAGCGACTGCCTGTTCTATCATCTACCGAATCTAGAGCTAGGAAAGATCTTGATCTAAATTCTAGACCTTAGATCTAGGTCTATGTGACTTTGGAATTATTTTCTAGATGATCTTTAATAATGTTTCATAGATGATCTAGAGACCTATATAAATGAAAATTTATCACAATCTGTAACCTCTAGATTCTAACCTCGCTTTGGTTAGACGAGGCTTGCAAGGACTCTCCAGACTACCAGATTCTCAGTCATCAACTTTCATTTCCTATTCCTCAGAGCACAATTTTTTATTTGTTACAACAGTTGTACTTGTAATAACTTTATGACCATAAGTGGTTTGAATTGTAGGAATATTCTTAGATATTTGATAGATCAAAGCCAAATTTCTTTAATTTTGTGGTAAAACATGATTTGTAGTTGAATTTTCATAAGTGTGAAAAATGCCTTTTTAATGTAATTTGTGCATAAGAAACAGAAATATTAAATGAAATGGCAATAAATACAGCTAATTCTAAATTAGTTTATTATTAAAGAGCGTATTTTCCTGTAAATTTTTATACCAAACTTGTTATTATTGACATTAATTTGATATGTTTAATGATTTTTCAAAAACGGTGTAAAAACTCAGTTTTACCCATTTTTGAAAAATACGTAAAAATTGCACGGAGGCCGCACTTTGAAGCTCAATAATAAAAAAAAGTTACCATTTCATTCCTTGAAAAAAAATCGAGGAACACCTGCATAATATTTTGCATTAGCCATGACATTTTCAGGATCAATAAAGGCTAATTTTTCAATTTAGCATCAAGCAAATCAGCCTTGCATCACTGTTCAATGTTGGGAATTCCAATTTGGGGGGCTAATTTTCAATTCAAAATTACCATAACTTTTTTGTTTATGAGCTACATGCTTGGATAAGGTTCCGAATTAAATGGTTTGACAAGATATACACAAATGACACAAAATTGTGGAGCTTCAGAGCATATATTTAAAAATGGGTTTTAGGTGCCTAGATCAACATAAAATTGGTCATTTTCAAACACTCTCCGAGTTCGCAGCAATGCTATTGAGGGGTACAGCTACTCATTCACCCCTAAATTTTTTATTACACTGCAATAGAAACCTCTAACGACACCCTAAAGATTTCAAGATCGTAAACACTATGTCTTCCAACTATTGCAAATGAGTGACAAATGTAAAAATTCTTATCACAAAGCATTAATCTTTTGAAGATGTTTTTTTTAGCTTTGACTATACGGTATACAGTCGAATCCGGATAAAGTCAACACCTCGGGACAGAAAAAAAGTGTTGACTTTAAGCGAGGTTGACTTTATCCATTTTCATTGGGTGGGGGAGGGGGGTGTTACATATTGCAATGTGTAATAACTAGATGTAAGAAAGAGCGCTGCGTAACCACTAGGAAGGTACTCAAAGAAATGATGAAGGCTAGCTTCGCCTAGACGTAGAGCAGGGTTGGAATGCGTAGGTGTGTGCACATGAACACTGTGTTCGCGCTGGTTTGGCGAGGCGGGGAGGAGTGGGGGAATCATCAGTGAATCGCGCCAATCAGCAGGTGTCACTGTCTTCTGTCCGGCCGCACTAGCTCCCTCCCCCTCTCCCCCACTAGCCCTCGCCAGACCAGTGGGCCAAGGCAGGCGAGCAAGCGCTGCACGCTGTGTCTTGAATCATGATTGGAGACAATGAGTGCCCACCCACCCACCTTTGCTATATCTCTTTGTCTCTCCCAAGACCCATCTGGGGTCTCTCTATATCTTTCCATTTGACCACGAGGTGTTGACTTTAAGCGGAAATAGGTCCGAAGCTGTTGACTTAATGCGAAATAAAGTTACTTAAATAAAGAATGAAAAAAACGGGACCGTTGCGAGGTGTTGACTTTAACCGAAAGTTGACTTCATGCTAGTTGACTTTTTCGCGGATTCCACTGTACATGTTTTGGGTTTATCTGCTGCATTTGCTACACAAAATTCTAGTCAGTAGAAGTAGAAGAAATTGTTGACATAATCTTAATACTTGAACAGCCTTGTTCTGATTGTAACAGACATGGGCTACTGGTGTATTTCAGTGGTATCTGAGTTACTAGACTAATCTCATTTGGAGATCCCCAGGGTTCTGTATTGATTCCTTCTACTTATAGGGAAATACCTGACCGTTAGTAGAAACTGTATGTTTTCATATTTTTCCCATTTATCTAATTCTCTTCTAACAGTAACATTAACACCACACACAAGAGTAAAAAAAGAAACCTCACATGTAAAAACTTCAATTTATCAGACTTCGATTTTGAAAGTTTCTACGGTAACTTTCAAATTCATGTTGCCCTCAAAGGCTCTCAGAGGTGCCAGAGGTGCATATTTTAAGAAATAGTTTTTAATTTTTTTTCTTAAGAATTTTGTTGAAAAAGGTGAGACAATATCTTTAAGTGTTACATTACAGATCTGCAATAAAGTCAACACATGAGGTCTGAACAAATATATTGCTTTTAATTTAAGGCAAGAGTTTACTTTGACCACTACAAAAATAGAAATTTCAAAATGGGACTGCCAAACTGTTTAAGTTAAGTTTAACCTGAGTGGATTTCACTGTAGCGGTACCTCATAAATTTTCAGTATGTTACGAGAGAAAGAGTTAATTAAAATAAGTTTCATAAAACCGATTGCTTATGCAATTTAACTCATTTTAATCAAATGAATGTACTTCAGTTTTTCATATACACAGCAGCAAGAGGACAAAGCATTTTTAAGAAGACTTGAGATATATGATTTTTCCATCAGGTAGCC
Source organism: Elysia marginata (assembly GCA_019649035.1). Taxonomy (NCBI): domain Eukaryota; kingdom Metazoa; phylum Mollusca; class Gastropoda; family Plakobranchidae; genus Elysia; species Elysia marginata. The sequence goes on from BMAT01010761.1 coordinate 36,015, forward strand.
TTGCATTTTGATATTAAGAAAAAGACCTTTAGAAAAGTACAGTCCAGTCTGGATATATTTCAAACCATACAGGCACAAAGTTTAACTCTGGGTTATCCAAAATTCGCATTACTTTTACTAGTATACATGTAAAGAGATAAAATTGATTATTCGAATGTAGCTTGAATGAAATAGGCTTTTCAATTATCCAAGTTAAAATTATTTTGACTTAACTGATAATTTATCTCTTTTGCTACCGTACATTTTAAATCATAAATTTACATTGCACTTTCCATAACATTTTGATAACTTCATGCAATTTCTAATTTTCATAGGCCTCAGAAAAATGAATTGTCCAAAACACCAAAGCCTATATTAAGTTCAATGTATTATTTTATGATGCCCTACAATATACAACTCGTTTAGACTGGTTGCAAGACTTTTGTACTTGCACTGCAGTAAGTGTGATCATATAAAATATAATACAAACGTTGTGTAAAAACCTCAGAACACTTAGTTATAAGAATTCTTGTCTCTTTAACCCCTTTGTGACGTTGGTTTTGTCGATTGCCATGACATGGAAGTATCTGGTTAAAGAGTGGGGTTGTTCGTATATTTTTAACATAAACTAAACTCCAATTATAAAGTCAAATTTTAAATAGCTGTGCATTTTATGCCTCTCTTATGCAGTGCAAAACAAACGTACATTGAACAACTATGAGTCATGGGGAACAACAAAATCCACTGATTTGAGGACGCACGTTGTTCATTGTGTCAGCATCTTGTCATGACAAATAGGATGTACAGCATACGTTATAGGTCACAAAGGGGTTAAAAAACTCATGAAGACTTTCATCAGGTATTTTACTTAATCCTTTGTATGTCATTGACTTTGTTAATTAAAAAATAAATTCTATTCCCTTGGACACGGAGTTCAAAATATCTGGACTAGACTGAACAGGTACTTCCATACTTAGTTACCCCATTGATCATTGGTCAGCAAGGGAACAATCACCTTGTGGATGAGTCTTAAACTCTTATGCCCTTGGATCCTCTTAGATTCTCATGCAATCACAGAGTATAGAGGGGAGAAGATGCTGCTTGTAATTTATAACTTAATAAACATTACACTAAGCAGATGCGCAGGCTTGAAAATGAATGCTGAATGTTTTGACACTTGTCCTGGTTGTTAAATGCATGCATGGGTTTTTGTTGGTGCAATATTTTACAAAAGAATGAAATTGAGGGACTGAAATTACATGCAATAATATAACAAGAGAAGCATAAAAAGAACAGGAAACAAAAACTAACCCGTTTCTGTTGATAAAATACCAGAAAATATTTATTAATAAAGACACAACTTATCAAGCAGTCATTACAGAATTTTATTTCCATAAACATTTATCTTTTAAAAAGAAATGCAATAATTACTAACTTTACATATAAGGAGTAGTGTAGGCGAATTGTGTACTGACTGTCCTTAAGGAACTTAAGACATCTACTATCTAGTGTATTGCATTCCTGCCTACGGAGAAATGAAGAATTTGCCACAACGCAGGTCTACTTCAGCTCAATAAATAATGGAAAAAACAAACAAACAAAACACAAACAAAAACAACAAAGAGCAATGCCTTCTGCTCTTATTTAGGATTCAGTAAAACATTAAACCACTGAACAAGCTTTATCAGAACTTATCACTGTCTAGATATTAAAGAGCAGGTGAAACTATCTGAACTATTAGAGAAGTAAGAAAACTTCACACACAAATAAGTATCCCTGCTCAGATAAAAAGCAAGCCCAAAAAATGGCACTGAGCAGTAAAAGTGAAGCAACAGTAGAATTCTTAACTGTGTTGCTTGAATTTATTTGCTGGGTACTGGAGGAGACCAATGATTGAATTTTAGGATAAACATTTCAAAGACGAAAAAAAAAATATATGCAAATTAACAATCTAAAAAGTTGGATGCCATTAGCAGCTCCAAAGCAATCTCAGGTGCAATAGGAAACTCAGGAATCTCTGTAGAAGAGTTGGTGTACCGCACTTTGTATGTGAAGTACATGCAGACTTTCTGAAGCACATGTGATCTGGGGATTTTAATATAGGGTATTTAAATCCATCCCTAAAGGAACAAAATTTAGCTTCAAACTAATAAAAATTCAAACTATTACTATGCATACAAATGAGTGATAAAATAAGTACATGTAAATTGTAATCTCAATATATATACAAGTAGTCCAAATTAATGGACAAGTACTTGAATTATTTACATTCAGCTGTACAATCTAGTTACAAGTTTCCCTCAAATTGTGGAAATGGTGTTGATTGACAGGCTCCTTGATAAAAGAAAGTACTTATAATAAACCAGTCTAAAAACTGTCTTACTTTCAACCGGTCAACCACTATAACCTATCTGAAGCAAAAAAAATTAATATTTTTTTTTGTCCTTTTCTTTAAAAGTTATTGCAAAGGCTAACAGTAACTTGCCAAAGTCATTTATGTTTGACCTTGAGTTTTCAACGAATAATTATTGTTTTACATGTATTTACTTGAACTTCATCTTTTTCAGCTATCGACTCATAGTCATATGATTAATTTTTTTCAAAATAATGCTTGGTTTACCCTGGCTGCATCACATATTCTCTTAGTGTTTTCTCATATTACAATTGTTAAACTGCTTCTCAGTGTGATTTCAAAGATAAAAGTGCAACACCTTAAAAAATGACTGAAAATATTAAAAAAATAACACTATAAAACAAAGAAGAAATAATCACATTGATGATAATAATAAACAGTACTTACGGAATCTCCCTGAAATTGATCTCATTGTTTTCATGCTCAGAAAATTGACCTGTCATGGAAACAAAAAAAATAACAAAACCACAATGAAACTACATGCATTAAGAATCTTACATTGTACAGGAAATTCCTTTACGGAAAAACTTGATTTATAGTTTATAGAGCAAAATACAGAACACTGTCAAATCAAAATGTCTTTAAACACCCTAATACAGACGTTGTTGGATCCAACATGCCTTTAAAATTTAAAAACTTCTTCACAAACAAGATCTGTTGAGGGGAAGGTCTCATCCAAATCGATCACTTAAAACAAAATTTAACATTTCTAGAGTATCTTTAGAACTTGTATTCTATTTCAATCAGAGAATAAAATTAACTCATGTAGAAGCCTTTACGACGTTAGACTTTATTTCTTCACATTTCAACATCCGTTTTTATTTATTTTACTTTCAATAAAATACTCTAGTTTTTTTTCCCTGTGCATAAAATACTCTAGTTAAATAAACCTTTGTTTGGCAATAACTAGAACACCTCCTAAAAGCAGAGTTATTGATAAAACAAGCTATCTCATCATTCCCGACTTTTACTGTAGTAGGCCTACTATCACTTAAGAACTGAGAGAAAAAAACGAAGAGTCATAAAAATCTCAGAGTTTGTGTATGAAATGCAACACCTTAAAAAATGAACTTTTTTCCCCAAGATAAATAAGAATGTATAAATCTCATTTCAAGGACTTGGAAATTCCAGCTGATCTATTAAAAAAAACTAAGCACTTTGAGCCACTGCTGAGCACTTCATACTCTTTTAAATTAACTGTTGTTAAATTATAAAGAGTAGCGCAAAAAAGACAAACATAGGCCTGCACATGATTTTGAAAATGAAATCTGTAAGGGCCCCACACAATAAGATTACATGCAGAATTGTATGATATGGAGTTAAGCTTCATAGGAAAGGACTTTAAAAGCTATTTAAGATGGTAAAAATACAATTTAAGTATCTGAAAATAATTACATCTCGAACAACAAGGAATCCAAGTGGCTTAATTCTAAAAAAAAAAAACCCTGAAAAAATTGAATATAAAGTTTTCATATGATAAAAGTCAGGGGGTCCATATAAAATATATGGATATGATAACAATCAATACAAACTTTTAGATTACATAACGCAAACAAATTTATTTACCCTTTCGTGACGTAGTTTCTATCAATCGCCATGATGTGGCAGTTTTTGGTTAAACAAGGGATTATATGTATATTTTTAACATTGCTGAACTCCAAATAAATTGTCCGGTTTCAAATAACCTAATGTCCCTCTTACGCAGTGCAAAACATGACATACATTGTACAAATGAGCGTCATAGGGAATAGCAAAACCCGCTGATTTGAGGACGTACAACGTACGTCTTGTCTGCATCTTGGCACAAGAAATAGGAAATACAATGTACGTTATATGTCACGAAGGGGTTAAGTAAAAATTTGACTGAGTACTCAATGCCCATTTTCTTGAATTGAATGGCACTGCATGTAGACTGTAGAGAGCGCTGCACAAGTGTAGTGAAAACAAAATGATCTATATAACTTAATAAGCAAAATTTCAAGAAAAATTTAAAATTTAACTTTGAATCACCTAAAACTCAAATCATAAGAAAGAAAGAGATCCATGATCAAAATAAAGTTTGACTCACCGAAGTATAGTGAAAACTTTCAAAACCAAAGTCTAACAATCCGAATATCTCATAAATTCAAATTAATTAGGTTTCTTTTTCCTCTTTGACTGTGTTGGATTTTAACTCATGATTTGAAGTTCATAAAATTCAATTTTATAAATTCAAAGTTCATAATGAGGCCTACAAAAATTTATGATAAACACTCACTACACAAAGTTGCCATCTAAGAACATACAAAAAAGCTGTCTATGGTCCATAGAAAAAGTTTGTTTTTGCATTACACAAGGGCGGGTTGAGAGAGGACAGTACTATAATAAAACTTGGAAACAGCTGGATAAATAAACCTGGTCCTCTGAGTATAATTTGAAAACTCCTAGTTTAAAGTTTTTCTTTATTCCCAAGAGATTCGAATTATGACTGAGGTTTCCACTGTAATAGCAAGCTTTATTTAGGCTGAATTTTGTAAGAACAAAGAAAAAGAAAGTGCAGCAAGCATGTAGGCACAGAGTTTTTAAATAACTTTTAAAAGTTGAATAAATAAACAACTAAACCAAAACAACATACCTGGCCCACTCAACATAGCTTTGATAGTGCCAGAAGTAAGGGCATGCTCTCTCCTAACAATGAACTCATGTTGATCCGATGAGATAAGCTTAACATATTGAGAGTTTTGACCCTCAATACCTCCATACACTTTCTCCTCCTGATCAGCCTTTTCTTCCTTGACATCAGCCATTGTGCCTGTAGAAGAAATCAACAAGTTGCTTAGAAATGTTAGAAGAAATTGATGCTGTTCTTAAAAGTTAAAGTGAATTATATGAGTAGTTTTTAACTGTGAAATCATAAAAAATTATGTGTGTTGGTCTATTATCATAAAATGTTGCCCTGTAGCTGCAGAAAGATCTACAATCATGGTATTTGAATACATGCAAAAGAATTGAACAAAATGGTTGTATATAGATAGGACCAGCAATCTTGATTTGGGAGGGGG